>JASSUY010036607.1:22314-33588 GCA_032466535.1 Forpus xanthops
GCAGGCCAGCCTGCTTGGCATTCGGCTGTCATTGCTGACACAAACACAGATGCTAAGGAGCCGAGTTCAGTGGCTGTGAGCATCTCTGTCCAGGATCCCCCCAGTCCTGGCTCATCATATGATTTCTCCTAAGGGATAACGGCTGAGCAGGACTGCGTCTCCAAGCTGATCCTTTGCTGATAAGCCAGCTGCCAAGTCTCCAGCACTAAAACAAAGGAGTTTTTCTTTTCCCAGCAGGTTTTTCTGTTGTGAATGACAGAGCTGCCTGGCACTCCACGTCGACTAGAGGCTTCGGGGGCTCCTTCCCCCCTGCTGTGCTGGCCCGTCATGGAGCTTTTCAGGCTGAGCCTAGGATGTATTTGCCTCCTTCCTTGGCTTGAGGGTAAGTTTCTCCTTCTTTCAGATAGCTGAAAAGTTGGAAGTGAACTTCTCTGGTTTTAACCTGCTTTGCTGCTAAAGTGTTGCTTGGGCTGCAAAGCTCTGAACCCACCAAGCTGTGAAACAAGTGCCTCTGGGCACATTTCAAGGCAGCTTTTGAAACGGAATTAAACACGGGGAGATTGAGGGACAGCCTGGCAAGGGGCTGGGATGGTTTGGCCAGGAACACAGTGGCATCGTGCTGGCTGCTTTTATAAAGTGCTTTTCTACTGCTGAGAGTAGTGGATGAATAAACCTGCTCTGGGAGTGAAACAGGCACCAAGTGACCTCTCAGGGAGCACTCTGTTTGCTCCCTGCTCCTTCCTGGCAAAGGTGAGCAGGCTCAGGGTATGCTGGCAGCATGGGAGAGGGTGGGAAGGGGAGCAGGACCTCACTGCTTAAGTCCTGCTCCTGTGCCAGTTGGCTGTAATGGGATGTACTGGGGAGCTGCAGAGTCTGCACCACTCATTTCCATGGAGCAAACTTGGTAGTGGCTCATGTTAACATTCAGCTGCTTGCTGAGGTTGCTCAAATCCTGTATCCTGCCTGCACACAGGAGTATTTTGAATCCAACCACCCTTGGTTTTCACATGCACGGTTAGATGAGGAAAGCAGAAGTCCTGCTGAGCTGGAGCAGTGCTACCCAGGAACAGTTACCCTTTCCATGGTCTCACCCATCCCATCATGGCTACTGGGTTTACTTTCTTTGCTATATTTCTATATAATATATATTATATATGCTTATACTTACTCTATATCTGTATCTATTTTCTTTCAAAATTGGCAAAGCCCGGAGTTAATAAGCAATTCCTTTTATTTTGCCCTTATGCCTGAGATGTCAGGTTGACATGTACTTATTGAAATAAATCCCTCAAGTGTTTCAAGGCTCAGCTAGCCCCTGCAGCTGCAAGGAGGACAGCCCTGCAGTTTTACAGGTTACCTACTCAGAGCTTATCAAGCTTCCTAGACCAGAAGACAACAAGTATTTGGGCTGCATTCCCTGCTCCATGACCTTTAAGTGCATGTTCCCTGGGCTGCTTTAGCAGCCAGTCCTGAGTTTGCTCTGGAGCATGGTCAAAGGAGAGGTTGGGTTTGCTCCTACAGATTTAAATTTTGCTGCATCTGCTGCTGGTTTTTTGTACCCCAAATCTTGCCAGTTAAAGTAAATCCACTGAGTTGTATCTCTGATCTTTTAAAGCCCCAAGGCTGAGTATGGCACTGTACTAGTGAGGTGTGAAGATACATGTGCATCTTTTAAAAGTTACAGGAGATCTGTTTAGGACCTGGAGGTGATACCATTGTAGGATGCCAGGAGAGCAGAACAGCCTTCAGGGTCTTGCTCTTTCTCTTGCTCTAATACAGACCTTGTCCAGTGTTGGAAGAAAGTGGTTCTTTTACTGCTGCCATTCAACAGGAGCCCATGTCCATGTTTTATTATCACATTAAGGAGGACCACAGGACATTTCTTTTCCACTGAAATGCTTTTGGTGCAATCACACAATCAGCCGCTGCATTTGAGTCAGACCACTAATAAAAATACAACTGTTTTGCAAGAAAGGAATTTATCTACCCAAAACCTGGCAGTGCCCAGAGCAAGCTCAAGGAGCAGAGAGCAAAAATGTTCTTGCTTGGGGCTGATCTCTTCCTGCAGCAGCCTCCCCCCATCCCATCCTGCCTGGGGCTGCTGGGTTTTAAGGCTGCCAGCAGGGCAGAGGTGATTGCTCTTGACAGGCCTGGAAGGGTTCAGTTCCCTACTGGAAATGAAATCCTGGAATTGCCTACGCTGGTCCTGACAGCGGTTTCTTTGGAAAGTCCCTGCAAGCAGGGAGGGAGCTGAAGGGTTTTCTTAAGAAATCAAGTGTGTAACACAGTGAGGTACAATGGGTGATGGGAAGATGGGCACCAGCAGGATCTGTGCATAGACAAACAGAAAGAAAACTGCTGAAATAATACCACATTTAACACTGGCTCTCAATACCCATGCACTACCTGTGAGGCTGGTGATGGCTCTGCTTGGCATCCTGTCCTGATCCTATATCCCAGGGGCCACTCTCCTCCCATCCAAGTCCATGTGCAGTGCTGGTTGCTCCCTGCTCTCCTAAGGCAGCCCTAAGCATCTTGTGTCGCAGAGGCAGGCTGAGCTTATCTGGTACTTTTCTTCTTATACTTTCCCAGCTTCCAGCTATTTTCTGCTGGGGGAATTTCCTGATACTGATGTGTTTAACTCTTCATTAGCTATCAGATCTCCTCCCTCGACTTGTGCAAGTTCTCCCCACTGGGAGCAAGGATACTGCTGGGAGCAGTTACCTCCTGCACACTACAAGTCTTCCTTTGGCTCTCCTTGTCCCATCTGGGATCAATCCCTGACCCATCAGCCCCTACTCATCCTCTCCAGACCTCTCTGGATTTTGTAGACCTCCATCTACCTCCCCAGGGACTGGTTTTCCCCACAACCATCAGCATCAGCCTTCCCTGCTCCCCATCATTTATGGGTGTGTTTTTCCATGCCAAAGCCTTTCTTCCTTTCCTATGGCAGTTCTGCTCCCTTGGAGGCCTTTGCTAAGACACTTGGTGAAAAGTGGACCTTGCAGTAACCTGGGAAGCTCTGTTGGTCAGCCAAGAGTAAGGCACTCTTAAGAAAGCAGCGGTGGTTGGGAAGAAACACAGTTCAGTGTGGTTGCCAGGAGCAATAGCTGGGAACTGCTCTCAGAGAGACATGTTACTGGAAAACAATGAGTGCAGACTAACAAGTATTTGCAATGAGGTACTTGCACTGACAAGCTGTTTGCCAGCTAATTACTGCTAGTCACCAGTAGGCTTTGTTGACTTCTCTATAAAAATGACACAGCTTGGTAAGAGCTGAGCCTGAAGTGCTGGAGATTGTGCTCCCATAAGCACAGAGATCCCAGTTGCCAGGTAGCTGCTCACCCAGCTCCAGCTTTGCCTGTTCTGCTGGGCCTGATGGGCAAGCACGTGTTTGCTAGCCAACTTGGACTCACCCTGCTCTACTCAGCATCACCTTCTCCAGAGGTAGATTGGCCACTGACTGTCATGGATGTTTATGACTCTAAACTTTATATTCAAGTATAGATGTAGGCTGAGGGAGGACCAGCACAAAAGAAAGCTAATGTTGGTTCCAGTCTGTTTACAAAAAACCCTAAACTAATCTCACCTCCTGCCAGCTGGTCTTGGGTATAAATTCAGGAGAGCCATCCCTGAAAGCTCATTATGGGCTGTGGGGTGTCCCTACAAGAGATGATGCATCTGCATGCCTACCTCTGAGGGCAGGTAGGGGCAGGAAAAGGTAAATTCCTGACTTGGCGGTCATCCTGCAGAAAACACCTTCTTGGCAAGAGAGTTTGAGCTAGTTAAAGGATTTTTCCAAGAGTTAGGAACCAGGGAGGGCAAAAAAGGCCAAAGATGAGGTTCCCAGGTGACCTGGAGTGTTTTGGGAACTTCTCCTTATACAGCTCTAATTTACCTCTCCCCTCCACAGAGTCTTTAGAGGGAGCAACCCCTCCTCAAGTGATTTTCAAACCGCTTTGATCAAACCATCACGGGCACTGCTTAGAAACAGCAGGAACATTCCCCCCCCAGACTGGGATTACTGGTTACCAAGGCTTCCCTGATGCCATTACCTTAATTAGGAACGTTGCATGGGTTTGCTTCTAATCCTATGAGGAACGGCATGTCCCATGGGTGGCCATGCTGTAGAGAAGCAGGGGGCTATGTTTGCTTGCTTTTCTTTCTTGTAACCAGACAGAGTGGCAGTATCATAGGACAAATGAGCTGGCATCTACTGCCTTTGCTAGAAATTGTTTATTTTGTTCCTAAAAATACGAAGAGGTCAAACTGTTCAAACACGAGCAGCTCAAAGCAGGCATCTACTCAGGCTGTCTGGGTAGGGCTGGCATCTTCCAGAGACGCTGAGTCCCATTCCTCAGGGAGCACACTGAATGCTCTGCTTGCTCCAGGTTAATGTTCCTAACGTCATTACGGCTGATGGCTTTCATTTGCAGGGCTACTGGACAGTGGGACTTGGCAGTGTTGGGACAAAAAAGACATTTTGCCTCCCAAGTAAGGTTTCTTGGTGTCTGATGTGCATCCCAAAGTAATTACACTCCATCTTTGTGGGTCTACCCCTTATGACTGTGTGGACTGTGTGCAATGATTGCTGCTGGTTATGTGAATTTAAATCATAAGCTGCTCACTTAGCAGGTTCTTAACCTCAGAAGAGCAATAATGCATAGACAAAGCGTGGTGAACCTGTATGATTGACACAAGTTCACATCTGGGATGGAAAGGATCATGCAGAACACCACAAGGAAACTTCTGCTGTTGACAGCCATCTTTACAGAGAGCTCAATGTCACTACAGGTAGGGAAGACACTCAGACCACAGTTCAGAGTAGAACATGGCTCCAGCTTTGCTGCCACCCTTCCATGCAATGTTGAACCAAGAAAAGTTTAGCTGTACCTCTGTTCCCAGGCTGTAAAATGGAGGTTATACTTTTGGACCTGAGGTATGTTGTGAAGATAAAAATCTACTAATAAACTAGTGCCGTATGCTACTGAGAAGCTGTACAAATCTCAAAGTAAAGCACTTCAGTTGCAGTGTTAAGGCTCCTCCGCTCACATGTATTCCCATGGCAGACAAGCAGCCTGGACCTTCAGTGGAATGAGTTTCTGCAACCTAAGACCTGCATAAAACAAAGAAAGCTGTTAGAAAGGGGCAGCTCAAAAGTGCAACAGGCTGGTAGACAACATGGGGTCACTCAATGCTTGCTGCTAACATGGAGGTAGCATGGCAGTCTTTTAGAGGGGAACATGTATACCACCAGGGAGTGTACCCAGAGAACAAAACACAAATCTGCTGCCTGCATTAAACAGCAATGCTCTTAAAAATTTAATACAAAATTTAAATTTTCACACAGGCAATCATTGCCAAGCAAGGAAAAGAAAAAAAACAGGAATGATACAGCATGCTTAACATCAAAACCCGTAATAAAACACATGAGATAAGGATATAGAGGAGCATCCTAGAGAGATCATAAAAAACTAGCAAGAGGAGTTTTTAAACATAACTGAAGAACTTGGTGGGATAAGGAAGCAAATAAATAACTGGCATTTATGTAAGAAGGACAACCAGAGCAGGGCAGTGTAGAAAGGCTGAGTGTATTATTGCTTCCAGTGCTCACTTCAGATGTAGTCCTCACACAGCAGTCATTCTGCATTCTAAAGTGCTATCTAACAAAATTGCCAATAGAGGAAGTTTTAGGGGGCAATAAAAGAGATAAATAACCTGTGGCGTATTCCCAGCCCAGATGGCATTCATACTGAGTTACAGGAAACTAAAAGATGACAATTCTTAAACTTCTAAGGTGTATGGAAACTTACTTAAAGCAACCTCAGCACAAAGGACTGCACTGCAGCAATTAAACCCCTCTTCAGATGGATCCTTGCACAGCCTGGGTGAACAAACGCAGGTCACTGGGTTTGATTTTGGCATCAGGGAAGCCCATAGAAGCAAAGAACAGGATTTGCAGACAGACAGATAAAAGTCAGTACAGCTTCTGTAGTAGGAATGTCTGATATCTGCAATGGCATCAATGACAGTATAGATGTGGTGACCTGATCTTGTGCTTGTGGATGCAAAAAGGCTTTTGATAAGATTGTTCCACCAATGCCTTTAAGAAACTCTGTTCTCAAAGAATTAGAGAGAGACGTGGCCCATAGGCTGGAACAAAGTGGTGGAGAATGTTAACAGCAGAGTAGAGGTATCAGCAAGTGTCCACGACGATCAAAAAGAGTGAATAATGAAGTAATTAAGTTTGCTGATGGAACAAAATCATTAATAATAATAAAACCTTAAGTTGACTGTGCAAAGCTGCAGAAAGAGGTCATGATACAAACTGAACAACAAAATGTTTTTTTGAACTTCAAATTTGAAAAATACAATATGCTGTACATGGCAAAATTATGCCCCATCCCTGCAGTGTTCAAGGCCAGGTTGGATGGGGCTTGGAGCAACCTGGTCTAGTGGAAGGTGTCCCTGCCTGTGGCAAGGCATTGGAACTGGATGAGTTTTGAGGTCCTTTCCAATCTAAACCACCCTGTGATCCTATGAGTTTTAATCACAAATGCCCAGCAATACTCTTTTAACTAGTTGAAACATTTTAGAAAGGAGACACTGGTATCCTTGCTTTGTTGAGTGAGCTCTTCACTTTCTGATTCTCATCCTCTTCAACTGTTAGCAAATGCTAATGCTTAATGCTGGAGCTAGGATACTGGGCTTAGTGGATATTTTATCTGACCCAGCACAGTTCTCATGTTCCACTGTTACTTTTCTATGCGGTTCTCAAATCATTACTTTGGAAGTAGTTTTCTCCCACTTAAGACAGAGCAAAGAAGTGAGAATCTGGATCCCAGGTCCTGGAAAAAAAACACTAGGGAGATAGCATTCATCCCTTTAAATTTTCTAAAGATCATGGAAGATTATATATGGGACATTTCTCCTGCCTTTGGAAGCTGGCAGAAACTCAAGCCCAACATTCATTAAACATCTTCCCTCCATCCAGTCCTCAGTAAGGGGTAATAGGGACAGGACTCTCGAGCTGTCCACAGCTTAATTTCCATTTAGGCAGGAATTGTCTGGATTAGTGGCTATTACAAATCTACAGAACTCACATCCCAGCACAGACACGTCCATCCTCAGAGCTGACGCAGGAGATACAGAGTGGTTTTTGGCTGCTTGTCCCCATGCATTCATGCTGATCAAAAAGCCCTGAGCTGTTTCTGATTTAACAACCCACAAGCACTATTAATCTAGCAGACCCTTAGAATTTCCTGAGAGAAAACATAAGGGCCCTTTTAAGCTATTGTTCATACCCTCAGTATTGTGTATCCACTCCTGTTTATATTGTCATTAGTTTTTTCAGGTACTGAGCCAAATATTTGCTGCAGGGAAACGTATTGTTCTTTGCTTTAGGAGGGGAAAGTCTACAGAAATAGTTGTTTATATAAACATCAGTGTTCTTGTCTAACATCACTTTTCAGTCTCCTCTTATTCTTTATACTCAATACTGCATGCTGATGGGACTACTACAACTGCAGCTCCTGGAGAAAAGAGGGGGGAAAAAGCACTGCAAAAGCTGGAGTTACCATGAATTAATTGTAACTAAAATTATTTCTGAAAATGTCCAGAAACTTTAGACTTTTATTTCCAGCCCACTATCTTAGGCATAAAATCACAGTAACAGATGGTTTAGCATTTAACATCTTGCTCAGGATGTTCACAGGCCACACCTGATGATTTTGCACTGAAAATGGAGTCAGCTGTCCAGCTAACAGGATGATATCCATCCTAAGTCATCAGAGACATTGGGATCCATTGCTATTAAAAGCAACAAGCAATTACAGAAAATGCTTCAAAATGCGTGTCTGTTGTGGGGCAGCTGTAATGTCTTTCTCCTGAAAAGGGATCCTCAAAAATGGTACCTTCATGCCTGAGAAGCACAGAACAATGTCAACTAAACCCACGTTTATTTCAATACTTACATGACCTGTGTCAGCCACGTACTTCCAGACATCTGATAGGGTATGGTTTTATCTCAGAGTTGCTTTAATAGCACCAGAAGTCATTTAATGGAAACAGTGGTCCAAGGTGGCCTAAATGGTCCGAGATGAATTGCACCTGGGGAATCCAGGGTTTTTATTTGGTGGTTTGTTTTTTTTTTTTTTTTTTGTTTTTTGGTTTTTTTTTTTGAGAAAGATTTGATCCAAATAGGGGCAAAAAACCACTAAACCATTCAATTATTTTGCAGGTAGGAAAGGATGGGGTGCCTGTTCAAACCAGTTGAAATATTGAATTAAATCTATATAGGCAGATATTTCATAGCAATATGACTTTCCAAGAACAGTGAGACTTTTCCCCATTAATTTCTTAGGTTATTGCTATTTTTTTCTATAATTTATATGCTCCTGGTTGTTTGCATGCCCTGTGTTTTAAAGAAATGTCATTCTGGGGAATTAGCAAGCTGGGGCAACTGTTTATCTAGGCATACCTATCCAGAAAGGGATTGGTGGGTTACGCTTCCCCTTCCCCATGGCATATGTAATGTCTGGTGCTCTGAAGACATGCACAGTACTAAACCGTGCTCTGATTGTAATGCAGTAGCAGAGGGACAAGGCTTTCTCATAAGGAACACTCAGCTGGAAAAGTGCATTTTCGTCTCCCATCACAAGCCCAACAGCATCAGCCTGACTGAGTGCAACGAGCAATCCCAGCAGCAGCAGTGGAGCTGGGAAACCAACACCGGGACCATTGTCAGCCTTCAAACGAAGCAGTGCTTATCAGCCCACAAGACACGTGAGCATGCTCTGGTGAAGCTGGAGCCCTGCGGGGACTGGGAACGCCAAGTGTGGTCCTGCAGTAAGAAGGGGCACTTGACTCTGCAGAGCTTGCGTTTCCACCTCAGCACTAATGAAGGAGGACACAAGGTCTTTGTCTCGAGGAAAAAGGACAAATTCAGCAGGTGGAAGACATTAGCAGAGGGAATCGTCTGTGCTGCTGCCCAGACAGCAGCTCCGAGGCACAGCACACCAACACAACAGGCTGCAGACTTGCGTGTGTGGATCCATAAAAGTAAGATGAGGTAGATGTAGCATCGACAACACCTAACCTTACCTGTCATCCGAGCCACCTAACACCAGTCTTGCATCCATCATTCTAACTAATGTTCACTTTGGCCCCATATAGACGGACACCAAATGGCTCCAAATCAGCCTAACTACTTGATGCCACAGTTTTCCGGTAGTTACTGTTCAGTGTTTTCCAGAAAGAATGCAACACCTTATGGGATTGGGTCTCTAAATCCCAGCTGCATGATAGGCAAAAGTCATTTTTCCAAAAGTATTTTGGAAAGTTCATCTGAGTCAGTGCCCACAGCTAAGAATAGTTGAAATCATGTGAGCCTCCCCTGTCCAAAACAACCAAGAAAGTTTCATGAAGCCTCATAAAGCTTTGAAGGGGCTTTTGGTACTTTGTACTTTGGAATGTCATTTTTGGTAACATGAAAGTTGGAGGCAACTGGAAGCCTCTTTTAAGCTTGTATGAATTACTGAGCAGCAGCTATATTCGTAATGAGAAATTGTTGCTGCAGTTTCTAAGCAACATATTACAGTTATCTCCTGCCAGACCCCAACAGTACAGGTATCACTCATGAAACCACAGTTCTAACCTTCATCCCATGCTTTCATGATACTCCAAAACGAACCTTGCTGCTGGTGCCTGATACAACCATAAAGAGAACAGTGAACACAACAAGTAGTGGGAGGTAGTTTAAGTGCTGCCCTCCCTTTGCATTAAGAAAACCTAGAATATGACATCAAACATTATAAAAAGTCTGGGTTACATTATCAGTTTCATGGCCTTGGCCTCTACCAAAAAGAATCTAATCTCTGTCTTTATGAGTGTTCACTATCTTCTGCCTGGACACAAAAAGGGCAGAAACCCTGGTCCTGTCATAACATTAGGTGCTGGACAAAGGCATGGCCATTGCACCAAAGTGTGGCTGCCATCCTTTGTCAGATTGCCCCATGATGCTTATTGCCAACTACTGATCATTCAAGACCTAGTAAGTTTCCCTTTTACATTTAGTCCCTTATGCAAAGGAAGGTGGTTCCAGGACATTTCTTGAGAGGTTATTTGGAGAACTCAGACCTGAAAAATCATACACAATTCCTCGTATCCCTTCCTCTGCTCCAGAGACCAGAGAACAGCTGGTGTTTGTAATGGTGTTTGTCCACTCTGTAGGTGATGAGATTCCCAACCCTCTCAGGGAAAATTATTTTCTTTCCATGAAGCTATTCCTCACTTTAAGGCTCGACGGCCCAAATGAGATTTTCAGCTTTGCAGAAATGAGTAAAAAGAAAATAGGATGAATTTGTTTGACATAAACAAATGGATTATGAATATAACCTTTTGACCCAGAGGCTGTATCTAATTTGAAATAAAAAGAGCTTTTTTGGCTGCCATGTGCAGATAAGATGGCCTTTTTAATGAGGTTTTTAATTAGCCAACTAGAAGGTTAGCATATAATTACCACAGTAGTCACAAGTGTTAGTGTTTATTTAATATGAAGGTAAATACAGCCAATACTAACTCAATACTATAATAAGCTAGTTAAGTATTGGCTAGGAAATGCATGGAACATTTAAGATATGGGAAAAGGCATGTGAAAAGGGTGCTTGCATTCCCCAAGGCAATGTCCCTGGCAGCCTAGGGCTGCCACTGAGCCAGGCTCCCCAGATAAGGCTGCAAGAGTAAACACAGAGCAGGCTTTGAAACAGGTTGTGCTAGTTAGTGTGTCACGTGCAAACCAGTAATTTTCCTGTCACAGTCTACAGGAAGGAGCCTCTGGCTACTTGGTAACATCAAAGTCCTATATGTTTGTTTAGGCCTTTCTTACCCAAGTTTTAGTTGACCATCGACAGACAACTTTTACTTCGGTGGGTTATTTGCTCTGTAAGTTACATCCATCTACCTGCGGATGCTTGTGCCACAGGAAGGGATAGGGTTGGGATAAGCAGCAGGAGCCCTGTGCAGACATGGGTTTCTTGTTAATGTCACATGCACAATAGGGATGACAATTGCTGCTACAAGATTTCCCACAACCTAACCTCTAGCTGTAGTTGTTACCCCACTTAACCAACTTCTACAGAAAGATTAGCAAGGCCAAGGATGCCATGGAGCCTTGCAAGAGGTATGGACTATTTACCATTCTTCTGACCCTATTTCTTCATCTGCTGTGTTGGTAATACCTGTGATGCTTCCACTTGCCTCTCCCACATTTCAGCC
>JASSUY010036610.1:0-10959 GCA_032466535.1 Forpus xanthops
CAGTATGGGCTGTGGGCCCAGTCCAGCCGCTGTACCCCATTATATGCTGAGGTCTCCAGTATGGGCTGTGGGCCCAGCCCAGCCACTGTACCCCATTATATGCTGAGGTCTCCAGTATGGGCTGTGGGCCCCGGTCCGGCCCGTGTTAGCTCGGTACAGCCTGAGAGCCCTGGTATGAGCTGGGGACCCCAGTGCAGACCACAGACCCTCAGTATGACCTGGAGGCCTCAGGCCAGCCCAGGGACCCCCGGTATGACCTGGGGCCTCAGGACAGGCTGGGAACCCCCACCATGGCATGGGGGACCCCAGCATGGCCCAGGGGAACTCTGTCCTGCTGGGGCATCCAGCACGGTGGCAGGCAGCAGGCCTCGGCAGAGAAGGGCACAGGGCGCTCATCCTAAAGCCTCTATGTGTGTCTGGGCACCATCCTCCGCTCTGTTCACCTTTCTAACCTGCTTTTTGTTTCTGCTTCAGTGTGCGAGGGAAAGCGCAGGGGTTGTACTTGGTACCTACAGCATGAGAGAGTTGCGTTTGGGAGTGAGGCCTCCTGCAGAGTTCTGCCCTTGCTGCCCATTTCCTGCAAGGTGAGTCATGCAGCGCCAGCCTGGAAGCTCAGGGTGCAGACAGAGCGGTGGGGAAGTGAAACAGGTCCCAGGAAAACACCGAGAGCCCACAGCCATGCAAGCCCAGCCACGCACATCCAGCATGGCGTAATCACCGGCACCCTGGATGGATGTGTAGCAGACGGGGTGCACTGCCAGGCAGTGGCAAGGAGTGTCCGCAAAGTCACGCTGTCCTCAAAGGCCAAGGCCTCAAGGTAATGCAGGTGGGTACAAAGGGCCAAGGGGACAGTGGGGTCCTGATATTGGGGTGGTGTGGACAGGAGGGGCATGGAGAGAGCTCTGCCGGTGCTCTGGGCCAAGGCAGCGTAGGAGGAAGCTGTGGGGAAATGGTGGAGCTGCAGCACTTGCATCATTGGCCCCTTCCGGGGCAGTGCAGCTTCAGCCCTGACGAGGGTGGATGTCATCGCAGTGGGATGAGGATAGGGTTGGGGTTGGGGCAGTCCCTGCTGGGTCAGCCCAGCCACTGAGGGCTGGCACACAAGCACTGGCCCCAGACATTGACCCCAAACCGTTCTCTGCCCCACATACCAACCCTGGAGCATCAGCCCTGCTTTCTGCTCCACACACCAAACCCAAAGCATCCCTCCATTCTTCCATGCACACAGCCCCATGCTCAGCCCCACAGTGTTGCTCAGGGGCAGCCCCCCAAACCTCTCAGTTTCTCTGGAGGAACTGGGCAAACCCAGGCATTACGAAAGGTGGAAATCCCGCTCTGACAGCACTTCCTTCAGCAGCCCTTGAAAACCCACCACACCAACACCAAGCTCAGAGAGCACCCAAGCTACACCACAGGCAGGAGCAGGCAGCTGGGTGCTGCAGCACTCAACAGATACCAGCAGGTCTCTCCTCAGGTTTTGCAATCAGCAGTGGAGATGGCATTCGTCCCGGATTTGGACATACTGGAGAGCAGCAGGTAAGCATGGACATGCTGGAGGGGATGTAGGGCTTGTGATGCTGCCATGGTGGCCCTGGCTTCACCATCTCCCTTTGCCTTTTAGCCTGAATGAGGAGATGTTTTATGGCCCTGACTGCCTCTGCCTGCAGAAGGTAACACTGGTGTGGTGGAAACAGTGAGACCCCTGTGTGGAGAAGCTGTCTCTCACCCCACATCCCCTTTCCTCCCCAGAAACCCCAACTGGACTTGGAGGTGACATCGCCTGGGGTGGGCATTCAGGTGACAGTGACCAAGGGACACCCTGCCAGGACCTTTCACCAGGCTGCAGTCCTTGTGGCAGCTGTGACCAAACCTGCACACAAAGAGTTTGCTGACAGTGACCTAGGGGACTTCCTGGATGACATTTTTGGTAAGGGGGTGATGTCAAGGTGTCATCCCAGCTGTGGGATGCTCCTGGGGGATGCTCTTGCAATGGAGATCATCAGCAACCCCCTGACTGTCTCCCTCCCCACAGAGCCTGTCTCCTTCCAGCGGATGAATGGCACCTATGCGGGAGCACCTGTCTATCGCTACACCCGCTCCCAGTCCTTCGACATCCTCGATATTGACCAGAAGTGCTTCGTGCTGGAGTCACCCACTCAGCTGGTGGCCCTGCACCTGCAAGGACCCTCTGCTGGGCGGAAAGGTAAAGGGGCACAGTCCTGACCTAATATTCCCATCCCCAAACAGACCCAGTGTCTCCAGGACAACAGAGGTGCCATCCCACAGCTCCACAGTCACCCATTAACTCATTACTTCTTTCTGCAGTGAAGCTCAATATCGCTCTGTACCGTCCTCAGTCATCACAGGGTGGCACAGGGACTGGGCAGGTTCCAGTGGCATTGGGCATCAAGGGCTACCAACTCTACATGTCGTGTGTGATGAGCGGTGCTGAGCCCGTGCTGCAGCTTGAGGTGAGTGGGAGCGTCCTTCTGGTACCATCTTGGATGGGTCTGGGGGCTCCACCTCACTGTAATCCCATTTCACCCCCTCGGTTGTAGGAAGCTGATGTCAGGAGGGACATTGACAGTGTGGAACTCACTCGCTTCATCTTCTACCGCCTGGACAGCCCCACTGAGGGTACCACACGCTTTGAGTCGGCTGCCTTCCCCGGCTGGTTCATCTGCACCTCCCTGCAGCCCCGCCAGCCTGTGGGCATCACCAACCAGCCCGACCACGTCAACATTGCCACCTATGAGCTGAGCAGGCACTGAGGAGCCCCCGCTCCAAACCCAACCCAACCGGCAGTCGCTGGTTCTCAGGCCGTATGTACCAAGTACAGATCCCAGTGGGACCCACATCCTCTCCATCTATTTCAGGTGAAATAGCATCTCTGGGCCCTGTTGGCCCGACCCACCCCCATTTGTACTTATTTATTGTGTATATCCAGTGCTTTTGTTCTTATTTATTGTGTAACATCTTTCACTTTTAACTTATTGTAAGTTTTATTGGAAATATTGTGGGGTTTTTTATCTGGAATTTGTTGGCAATGGAGGTGGAAATAAAAGGTTTCCCAGACTGATGTCTCACAGGGGTGAAGTCATGTGGGGAGTGGTGTACGGGTGGAGAAACACTGCAGTGTCAGCTGCTTTCTGGGCTCTCCAGGCCTGGTGCAATGCTCAGGGGATGGGGGTCACAGCAGGATCTCCTCACAGCCAGGCTGGGGGGGATTCCCACTGTGGCTGCAGCACCATGGGACGTGTGGCGTGGCATGTCCTGGTATGGTATGGCCTGGTATAGCATGGTGTGATGGAGGGTGGCATAGCATGGTGTGACCTGGGGTGGCATTGCATGGCATCCTGTAGTATGCTGCCCTGTTAAAGCCTCGTGTGGAATTGATACTGAATTAAGTTAGTAATTGACTGCATATAGAGACATAGCCACGTCAAGGCTAGAGGATTCCATGACCCCCATGGTGTGGCATGGCATAACATGATGTGGCATGATGTGGCATGATGTGGCATGGTGTGGCATGATGTGGCATGGTGTGGCATGGTGTGGCATGGCGTGGCATGGCATAGTATGATGTGGCATGATGTGGCATGGCGTGGCATGGCATAGTATGATGTGGCATGATGTGGCATGGTGTGGCATGGCGTGGCATGGCATAGTATGATGTGGCATGGTGTGGCATGGCATAGCATGATGTGGCATGGCGTGGCATGACGTGGCATGACGTGGCGTGACGTGGCGTGACGTGGCCTGGTGCAATGTCACAGCACGGTGCCATGTACTGGAACATGACATAACGACACCTGCCCGTGCCGGCGCGGGGCGGCAACGCCCGCCTCCTGCACTGTGATTGGTGGAAACCAGGCCTAATGACCGTGGCTGCAGCCAATGAGCTTCCCCCGTCCAGTCCCCAGCCAATACCCTTGCTCCGCCTACTGCACTGTCACCGCCCCCTGCCCGCCGCTAACCAATCACTGCTCTGCTCGCCCGCCGACCCCGCCCCGAGCCGGCGGTTTCTCGCTTTTCATTGGTCGGTTTGAAGAAGGCGTTCTCCAATAAGCGCTGCGCGGCTGTTGGCGGCTGTGGTGTTGGGTGTGTGTCATGGAGCCGCCGCCGGAGGTTCTTGGTGGGACTCTGTGCGGTGAGAGCAGGGGCTGGCGTGGGGCTGGCGTGGGGCTGGCGTGGGGCTGGCGTGGCGTGGGGCGGGGAGCCGGGGCGGGTGTGGGGCTGGTGTGAGGCTGGTGTGGGGCGGGTGTGGGGCTAGTGTGGGGCGGAGAGCCGGGGTTGGTGTGAGGCTGGTGTGGGGCGGGGAGCCGGAGTTGGCGTGGGGTTGGTGTGGGGCAGGGAGCCGGAGTTGGTGTGGGGAGGCCTCGGGGCGTTGTGCGGTGGGGACGGGGGTCCCCCCACTGCGTTCGGGCCGGGAGTGGTTCGGGCCATTGCGGTTGACCCTGTGTGGGGGTGGCCCTATGGGGAGCGCTGGGCCGCTCTGTGGGGCTGAGGACCCCGTGGGCTGACTGCTGTGTGTCAGGTGAGCATTGCACAGGGCCGTGGGGATGGGGCAGTGCTGGGCCTCGGGCAGGCCAGGCTGTCCTGCCCTAATGTACTGCACACAAACCGGAGGTGTCAGGGGTACCCGTTGTCACCCCAGATGCTTCCCCTGTGCCAGCAGGGGCTTGGCCGCAGCCAGTCCATGTTATGGGGTGCACAGCTGAAGCAGTGTCCTCGGCACTGTCCTCACTTTCCATGTGAAAGCTGCCCAAGCCTCACACAACTGAGATTTTAAGCAGCAGCATGCTGCAAGTGCTGGAGAGCTCTGGTCCTCGTGTACCAATGAGCCTTTGGGTAATGCTGTGGGTGTAAACCATGTTCATTCTGATCCAGCACTGAGGTTGTCGTGTTTCCTACCATCTCTTTGCAGGAAAACAGAGGAGATGGCTCCAGGACGATGTTGCAGCCAGAGGAAAGCCAAAATGCCCGAGTGCAAAGTAAGCGAGGAGGATGTTGGGCTTGGATGAGGTTCTGCAAAGGTCCCTTCCAACACAAATCACTACACGATTCCGAGCTGTAGATGGGTTTTGTTGCCTTGCTATGCTCTGCCTTCTCCCTGCAGCGCTTCACTGGTGTACAAAGAACACCTCCTGCCTGTGCCTCGCTGCCAGAGCAGTGCCTGGGACGGCCCCATGGCATCCAGCAGCTCTGCACAGCTCCTGGCAGCAGAGGCAGAGGGACGGTTTGAGTGATGATGGAGGTTGACATTCCCTGCTGGTTGGTATTGTCCTTTCTGCGTGTTTTCTGAGTCTCTGTGGGACTTTCTCATCCCAGTGCTTGGGTCAGGCAGCATCGGCCTTTGTGCCAACAGCTCAGCTTCGTAACTAGGCCTTGAATAAAGGGTGGCTCATGCCTCACCACCACTCTTTAGCGGCCCTTTCATTAGGAAGGGGCATTTTCAGTGCATTTAGAAAGTCCCAAACGTGTTCAGGGAGTTTCCTGGCTCTGCCCTGCTCGGTTCTTCTGGAACCAGCCTGTGTGAGGGCAGCGAGGCACTTTCCTGCCGAGCTTGGCAAACCTGAACACTTGAGAGACTCCCTGTTGCAGTGAGTGTTCCTCATGACCTTGTAGTGCAGGGAAAGCTGTGAACCTTCTCAGTGGGGGAGAGGATAAAGGGAAGAGGGATCCGAGAGCAGAAAGAGCCAAACAGTCCCTGGCACCAGGGCTCTGGAAAACACCACTAACACCATGGAAACGAGCAGAGAAGATTCATGGTCTTTCTTTCTGGCTTAGTATACCACTTGCATAGAGGACAATCCTCCAACTCTCTGGGCTCCTGCATTACAGAAAACATCTGCAGAGGCATTAATCTTCCCTAATGGCTGAGCTGCAGGCCCCGGCGCAAGGGGTGGGAGAAGCACACCACTGCCTGAATGCAGGGAGGAGGAGAAGGGCAGGATGAGGGGAGCTGCGAGCCAGTGCTGCCCTCCCACCTCCCTGCTCTGCTCCCAGTGCCTGGGCAGCTGTGACCCACTAAACTGGGGGGCTGCTGTGCGGGAGCCTCCTGCAGGGGCTGTTGTGCTTGCTTGCATTGTCAGTGAAAACCAGAAGTTGTGTGGCAACCTTGGATGTCAGTCATAGAATCACAGAGTAGTTTGGGTTGGAAGGGACCTTCAAAAGTCATCTAGTCCAACCTCTGAATGAGCAGGCGCTTCATCTAGATCAGGTTGTCCACAGCCACATACAGGATGGGGCATCCACCACCTCTTTGGGCACCCTGGGCCACTGTTTTCCCACCCTCATTGTGCAGAATCTCTTTCTCACATCCAGTCTGAATCCTCCTTTTAGTTTAACCCCATCACCTCTCCCCCAGTCCCAACAGGCCCTGCTGAAAGGTCTCTTCTTATGAGCCCCCTTTTAAGAGCTGAGAGGTGCATTAACATCTCCCTGGAGTCTTCTCCAGACTGAACAACCCCAACTCTCTCAGCCTTTCCTCACAGGAGAGATGCTCCATCCATCTGATCATTTGTGTGGCCCTTGTCTGGACTCTCTCCATCAGCTCCATGTCTTTTCTGTACTGAGGCCTCCGGGGGTGGATGCAGGAGTGGTTTGTGCTGCTTTTTGTATACAACACGGTACTTCCTTGATAGCTCTTTGGTTTCCAAAGGCCTCTTCTAGCTCCTGTGACTGAGATGTCAGCTGTTTAAATGCCTGATGTTTGTTTGACTTCCTGCAGACCCTTCTTTAAGGACCAGATGAATCACCTGAATCCTCCCTTGGAACTAGTTTCTAAATTGCACCATGTAAGTAGAAGTCTTTCTGAGTCTAGTTTGTGGTTTGTGCTTGAAGGGTGTCTGGGCCAAACAGGGTCCCCAAATGGGGTTGTGAGTTCCTGACCCTGCACCAGGTCTGCAGCCTGTTGTGTTCCTGTTGTGTTGACAAGCGCTTTGTCACCCCTGGGCTGGCAGGGCTGGGGCAGGACTGACCTGACGTTCACTTTGTTGTCTCCAGGTCAACAGGAGCAAGAAGGATGTTCTTGGAACCAAGGGGAAGGGTGATGAGGTTGGTGCCAAACCCAAGTGGTGTGCTGGCCGTGCTGCACAGAAGCCTTCAAGCACATCCCAGAGAGCAGCAGTGATGCATCCAGAGCAGCCGAGGAAGAGTGCAAAGCTTCCCCTGAGCCACCCTGCACAGAACAGAGCAAGGCTCCCAACTGCAAACTGTGCTCACCTAAATCCAGACAGGACCAAGAAGCCTGTGCAGGAGACCGACCCCACTGCAGCACCTCAGAATGGAAGCGACCACCCCTCTCCTGGGACAACTTGCTCTCCAAATGAGGGTCTGGAGGACAGGCTGGTGTGCAACAAAGAAAATGACTGTACACAAGCCTCTGCACGCATCTTGGCTCACAGGCGAAGCTCAGCCACAAAGCCAAGAACAGTCGCGGGCCCAAAGGAGAGAATTAATAGCCACCAGGTTAAGGAAGAGCCGTTGGAGGATAAGTTCAGGAAATCCCTGCTAGGCTCAAAGAGCACATGTCAAACCTCAAGTATTGTAACTTGGCCGTTGCAGTCCCCTTGGCCACTCACTGCGGCTACTCATTTGCTACCTGAAAACCCAGGGGCAAACCAGGCACAGCCTACCACAGGAAGGCAGCCCGCAGGGAAGCCCCTCTGCACGCTTCCAGTGGGACGTGTTGAGCACCAGAGTAGACCCCCTCAGATGAAAAGATCTCCCACAAAGCCTCTGGCCTCTGGCAGGCCCCAGGGCTCCACAAACCTGAGCAGCAGCCTGAAGCCGGGTGGCACTGTGTGGAGGCAAAGGTCCCTGGCTAAAGGGGAGGTGGATAGGAGGAGCATGAAGGCAGTGCCTCCCGGATCTGCAGCAGCATCCCAAGTTACAGTCCCCCCACGCCAGCCTCACAGCACACATGGCTCCAAAACTCAAGCTTCTGAAGGCAATTTTAGGAGGAGAGAGGGGCTTAAAGCAGAGCTGCCAAAGGCAAGTGGCCACCAGGCGATGTGTGTTCCCAAGAGCCTGCCAGCAGCAGATCGCAGGTAAACAGCAGCTTTGGCCAACTCTGTCCTTTCTTTACACTCTGCTGTCCCCTGGCAGTGTTTGACTTTGTGAACCTGCACCAGCCTGCTGCCAACAGGGTCTGAAGTCCTCTTGCTTGTGAACTGTGTGGGGTTGATACCCCAGCAAAGTGGAGGGTGGGTTGAGGTTCTGTGGTGCCTTGGGTTTATCTATGACCAGCTATTGTCCCCAAGCTGCTGAAGTTGGCTAGAGGGAGATTCCAAGGGAAAACAGGAGCCTGGCAAGTGCTGTTGGTGTGCTGTGGTGGTGACAGTTATCTCTGGTGCTTTGACAGGAAACAGCTGGAAGAATGGGTGGCAGCAAAAGGCAAGATCTACAAACGGCCACCTATGAAGCTGCTGCAGAAAACGGCAGGGAAGGTGTCCTGTAGGAATGTCCAAGAGAAGGAAAGGCAGGAGAAACCCAAGGAGCACTGCTTGGAGATCACTGATATGTTAACTGAGTGCTTGAAGCGCATCGAGGAGGTGAGAGGGGAAGAAGCAGCTCGGGTGGACTCCTCTTCCCCTGGAGCCTCCTGGGAGATGAGGGAAGGACCATGTTCCTCCAACAGCACAGAGGAGGTTGGGACAAATGTTCATGCTGGGCCACAGTTGCTGGAGGGGTCATGTCTCAGGTCCTCAAGGAGTTATGGATAGGCCAAAGGCGTGCAGTGAGATGGGGAAGATTGAGTCATGCCTGGTCACAGGGGACACGTGTGTGTCATTGCTGGTGTCCGGCAGGGGAGTCTGCAGCAGCAACCCAGGCTGACTGAGCCAGGTTGAGGCATGTCCCTGGGGGACATCACATCCACTGCAGCATCACCTCGGGGAGCACTGAGCACCAGCCCTGCGCTGGGGTTTGATGGCTCTCAGTGCCAGCACTGAGGAACTTCCCCCTCAGTATCTCTGAAATACCAGGCTAATCTTACAGGGGCTGAAATTGAGGCAGGAACACTATTACATGTCCACAGTC
The DNA here is from genome assembly GCA_032466535.1 of Forpus xanthops. Classification (NCBI taxonomy): domain Eukaryota; kingdom Metazoa; phylum Chordata; class Aves; order Psittaciformes; family Psittacidae; genus Forpus; species Forpus xanthops. The sequence continues at coordinate 9,046 of JASSUY010036610.1, forward strand.
ATATTGAAGAGTTGCCCCTTCCGACCCTTCCTTTCCTAGTGAGCACTGGGAGAGTGTTTGTGCACTGACAGCTTCCTGGTGCACATCTCTGGCCCCTGCTATTAACACTTGCCCTTCTTGCAGGGTGTTGAGACCGAGGAGATCTTGGAGGTGCTGTCCCGCGTGCCCCAGGCAGAGAAATTTGCCAACTTCTGGATCTGCAAAGCAAAACTGCTCTCCCGGAGGGGCCCTTTTGATGCAGCAGGGCTGTACAGAGCTGCGCTCTGTGCTGGGGCTCAGGTAAGTGAGGCATGTCTCTCCAGGAGCTCCCTGCAGGAGCATGTTTCCCTCCAGGTCCCAAGGTTGGGTGCTGGGATGATTTAGCAGCACCAGACACTTGTGAGAGAGAGCCCTTTTGAGCTGCCGGTCCCATTTTGACACCTCTGCCTTCACTCAGCTCAGCCAGCAGGTCTGTGCAGGGGGGAATGGGCTGAAAGTGATGTGCCAGCAGCTCGGTGCTGCTCTGGGCAGCACAACTTCAGCATGTGGTGGGGTTTGCAGCTGCGTTGGTGTGCTGACAGGTCCCCCTTGGAGAGGGGGAACCCTGCAGGCTCTTGCTGCTGTCTCCAGCCTGGCTGAAGCAAAAAGCTTTTCTCCCATTCGGTTGTAGCTCTGGTCTCCATTCCCAAGTCAGGCCTGCCTTGACCTACACTCTGCTTTCTCTGCAGCCACTGCAGGAGCTCAGAGGAGTCCTTAATATTCTGAAGGCTGCAGACCAAACACGAGAAGGTAATTTGTGCATGTGAGGCCACTGAGCACGGGCAGGCTGGAGCTGCCTAGCTGCTGCAGGCAGGGAACCAGCATGGTTTGCACTCTGTCCCAGCACCCTTGGCTCTGATGGAGACTGAGTGTTGTGAAAGTCCAGAGCTTCAATCTCAAAAGTGGGGCACGATTTCTGTGCCAGGGCTGGGGATGGGCCTGGCCCAGCATGACTCTGCAGTTGATGCCCTTGTGGTGGCCGGAGCATGTTCTGCTCCCTCCTTGCCTGCCCTGTTCCACCCTCTGCAACTGCACTGCTGTTTGCCTCCCCTGTCAGGGGCAAAGTCAGAGCCCGGTCCTGAGGAGCCCACGACCCCCAGCAAGAGGCAGCACGTGGCAGTGACTCCCTGCCTGCCAGGCAGGACCCTGCCTGCTTCAATCAAGTTACAGGTTACCTCTGTGCCCAGGTAAGGCCGAGCTGCCTGCTCCCAGCAGCAGCCACCTGTGTGACCACACTGCAGTGTTCACCTAAAGGCCTCTTGTCTTCTGTGCAGAGGAAGGGAGCTGCTGCAAGGCCCAGAGCTGAAATTCCTGACGCCTGTGCGGCGCTCAGCGCGCATAGAGCGAGCTGGGAGCCATTACCCAGAGCTGCTGAAGGACCATGACCCGGTGGTGTCATCCCTCAGTGAAATCCTGGATGCTGAGGAGGAGACTCAGTTCTTCTTCCGGAAGAACAAGGCTTTGCCAGAGGTGGCAGCGCTGGAGGGGCTGAGTTTATATCCCCCGGAGAGCTGCTGAGGCATTGCCAGCAGGATGCAGGCTGTTTGCTGCCTGCACTTCACAGCCTCCTCTTGTTGCCTATCAACTGTAAAGACACAGCGTGTACATGGTAAGCCTGCTTTAAATGTGTAAGCACTGTTCTAAATAAACTCTGTGGACTCAGTGGGGATTGGGGCCTGGGGCAGGGACTGTGCCCCTGGGGCTGCTTGGCTTTGGTTTTTCCTGCAGGGGATGATGTCAGTCTGACTGTGGCACCTCCCAGGCTGAGAATGGTGTGGGTTGAAGGACCTCAGTGCTCCTCCAGCTCCATCCCCACCACGGGCAGGGACACCTTCCATAGAGCACAGTGCTCCAAGCCCTGTGTCCAACCTGGATTGAGCACTGCAGACACGGGGC
>JASSUY010036611.1:0-48011 GCA_032466535.1 Forpus xanthops
CCTGGGCAACCCATTCCAGTGCCTCACCACCCTTACAGGAAAGAATTTCTTCCTCATATCCAATCTAAACTTCCCTTATTTAAGTTTGAACCCATTACCCCTTGTCCTCTCAGTACAGTCCCTCATGAAGAGACCCTCCCCAATGATTGGTTAATATATGCAGTTCTTTATAAGAGGCATTTTGAGAGACTATTTTAAATATCATGCCTGGTATTTTTCTCTATTTCACTCTGCACTCCCTAGAGCTGAGCAGTTATTTCCCCCTTGTTTTCTGGAGCTTTAATCTGTATTAGAAAATGTTGGCACTCTTCTTCAGCTACATGAAAGTGCCACTAATGGGGATCACATCTGACTTCAGAGGAAAAGGACTTTAAAGAAAAATCACAGAACATTGCAAATAAAGGAGGAATGAATCAAGGTAGAAAATCTGCAACTATTTCCTGCAACTGATTCACAAGTATGATGTGAATTGTACCTTTGATTTGAGTTACTGGTAAGCACAGTGAAAAGATTTTAAGCAACATATTTTACACGATCAGACACATGAAAAACCTTTTTTTTTTAAGTAAGACATTGTTCTCCATTTCTATTTTTATGATGGCAACACCTCAGATTATGACTCCATTGTATTAGGCCGGTGAAAACAGGCTGAGAGAGGCCAGCCTGGCCCTGCAGAGCAAACATGCCAACAATGAAGGTGGAAAAAGAAAATTTCCTGTTCCACAGCAAGGGAAACAAGGTGCTCAGAGGGGATACTGCTCTTTGGGACCATGCAGGGAGGCTGGGGTACAAAACCCCAAGCTTTAGTTTGTGGCTTCATCTTGAAAGCAAGGAGTCTTTGGGTCTGGCCATCGTTGTGGGCAGCACATCCTGGTAGGTGATACTCAGAGCCTGACTATCATGTTCTGCTCAACCCTGTGGGACAGACAGGAGTCCTTTTCTCTTGCAGGTGCAGGGAGCTGCAGAGAAGAGAGCATCTTGCTCATATGCACTTTTGGAAAGCAAGAGTCCCTGCAATATTTTATTTGAGCTGATTTTCCTGACAAGAAGATTAGAATGGCTAAACATTGCTGCTGCTGGAAACTGATTTTGAGCAACAGCAAGGCCAACACTTGCCTTGGCCAGGGATTGTTTCATGGGATGTTGATGAGTTTCCAGGCATGCTGTAATTTTCCATTGATTTTTAATGAAAGAGTGCTGATGCTTTTATAACAGGCACCTTGGGGTCTTGCTCTGACTTTGTCCAGAGTCAGACTATCAGATAACATTTTTTCTTGGTTCCTGCCCTTTCAGAGTTACATGTCTGACAGATGCCCAGAGATTAATTCAGAAAGTACATCCATAAAGAAACCAGGCTGCCAGATTAAACAAAAGAGATATTAACTGAGACACCTCTAAGCTCAGCTGAGGTGGACTCTTACACATGGGAAAAAGCTGAGTTGTGGAAAATATTTTTTTCTGGTGCATTTTTGGCAGTTTAAAAGAGTTTTGAGCATTTTTGCCCATTCTCACAGCAACAAACTTAGAAAACACAGAGAAACTCCTCAACTCTCTGCTTTGGTGCCACACAATCAGAGTGAACAAAGCAGCATGCAGCATTTCAAACCAAAAATCCAGCAAAGAACCAATGGCTGTTTGAAGGGCAGCAGCAAACAAGGTTGGCTAGTGGCTGGGTACATGCAAATCCATGTGGTCATTTCCCTACAGCAGCAGATGAGCACTCTATTACCTGACTTTAAATGCCCTCATGGTAAAAGCAGGTAAAGAAAAGGCAGGTAAAAGCAAACAGAGAGATTCTTGGGTGGGTTTAGCCATTTTGTGCCACACTTCTCACTCATGCTAGTGGGCATGAGGAAGCACTGTGGGGCCAAGTGCTGGTTTGACAGAGCCACAAGGGAAGAAGTTCATGGTTGCATGGGTTATAGCAGTGCCAAGGCTCTCCTGTACCAACCCTAGGCTTGATTTTGGAGACCTTTGCTGCTGTCACAGACTGACATTATAAAGGATATCTCTGTGGCTGCTTTCAAACCCGCCCATATAAGGAAAGCTGCCACCAAGCTGCATCAGGAGAGAAATGCAAGGGGGAGGTCAATGCTGGTTTTAAACCCTGTCTGATGCTGTCTGCATGAGTTGGAGGGAGCACACTGTATGTCTGGGATGTGTAAAACTGTCTCCCCAGCTGCTTGCTAGTGTTCTGATGCACTACACTCAATTCTGACCATGTGCTCAATTATGGCTTGTGGCAAAACAAAGTGGAAAGAAAGAGGAAGCAAGTGTGTACCACAGACATTTGTCCAAAAGCCCAAAGAAACTGCTGCAAGATAAAGAAAAGCCTAAGTTTTGTTTCAATTGCTGATATGTTTAGTGCTTTGAGCAAAGCACCTTTTCTCTTTTCCTTCTGTTGTTTCATCCTACCATTTATCACAGGAGAAAGGGTAAGAGATTTTTACACTTTGGGTACAATATACTCATTTATTTTTACTTTTTCTTTGACCTCAGAATTACCCAGAGCCCCCCCATCAAAAAAAAAAGCCAGAACAAAAACAATGCATAAAGTCAACAGCAAACAAGTAGATAGCCAGCATAGTACCTGCATGTTGGCTGCTGACTTTGTGCAGCCAGGCAGGGAGCAGACGCAAGGAAAAGGTTGCACAGTCTTGGCTAGGTGGGAGCCAGGAGCAGGAGGGTGAGGATGGTGCTGCTTGGTGCATTTATTGCAATGCCAGCCTCTCAGCCTCTCAACTCTCTGTGCCTCTGCCCCTCTGCCAGCTCTCACAGCAGCCCAACAAAGGGCTCCCCATCATCCAGAGCCCCTATGTAGATCATAAACAGGTTCTGCATGTACCTGAACTGACGCAGTGCTGCTGGACAATGAACACTTTACATAGCCCTTTCAAGGGGCCACCAGGGAGTGTAGACAAGAGTGGACCCTTTCCTAGTGCAGCTTGCCAGCAGCAAGCTCTATGTGTGAGCACACAACATTTGCTTTCATGTGCGTGCTCCTTTGCCAAGTGACATTTTCCACGGATGCTGGCTGAGACCAATCTGCACCTGCACATGTGTGTAACCAAGGCTGAGATTAGCTTGTTTGTTTGAACAACTGTGATTTCAGCTCTATTTTATTTTTTATTCTTTTTGCCCATATGCTTACAGCTCCTGTTTCTAAGAATTTGGTCTTCTGCATACACCAAATGTGTGCTTCAATAGATGCATGGCAATTACTGCCCTCTCCTACTGTACAAATCAAACTTGCTGTTCATCTCTGTCCCTGCTGGCATACAATCACTTTGTCTGTTGTTCGTTTTTGAAGTATTTATCATCATAGCAAAAAAAGAAGCTGCAATATCTGGGAGTTATATCTACATTATTTTGATATTATGCAGGGAGAAAATGAGAAGGGAGAAAGCCCAGGTAGAACTTAATATGGTTACTGCTGTAGAAGACAGTAAAAAATGTTTCTATAAATACTTTACCAACAATAGGAGGACTCAGGAGAATATCCATTATTTGTTGAATGTGGGAGAAATACAGTGACAAAGGCTGAGGAAAAAGCTGAGGAAAATGCTGAGGTACTTAATGCCTTCTTTGCCTTGGTCTTTAATATAAGACCAGTTGATCTTAGAGTACCCAGCTCCCTGTGCTGGAAGACAGGGACTAGAATTAAGGCCCTGTAATGCAAGGGGAAATGACTATTGACCTGCTACACCACTTAGACACACGTGTCTAAAGTGCCAGGTGGGATTCACCCAAGGGTACTGAGAGAGCTGATGGAAGCCCTCATCGAGTCACTTTCAATCATTTATCAGCAGTCCTGGCTGGCTGGGAAGGTCCCAGTTGACTGGAAGTTAGCAAATGTGATGCTCATCTACAGAAAGGGACAGAATGAGGATCTAGTGAACTACAGGCATGTCAGCCTGACCTCGGTGCCAGGGAAGGTTATGGAGCAGATCGCCTTGAGTGCCATCATGCATCATGTACAAGACAACCAGGTGATCAGGACAAGTTTATGAAAACACTTGACTAACCTGATCTCTTTCTATGACAACATGAACTGCTTAGTGGATGAAAGAAAGGCTGTGCATTTTGTATACCCAGACCTTAGTAAAGCCTTTGACACTGTTTCACACAGTATTCTCTTGCTGAAACTGGCTGCTTATGGCTTCAACAGGTGCATTCTTCACTGAGTGAAAAACTGGTTGTATGGCAGAGCACAAAGAGCAGTGGTGAATGGAGTTAAATCCAGCTGGCAGCTGGTCACAGGTGATGCTCCCCAGGGCTCTGTGCTGCGACCTGGGGGTGATGATTGATGGCTGGCTGAACATGAACCAGCATGTGCCCAGGCAGCCAAGAAGGCTGATGGCATCCTGCTTGTATCAGCAATAGTGTGGCCAGCAGGACAAGGACAGTGATCATTCCCCTGTACTGGACTCTGGGGCATCCACACCTCGAATCGTGTGCTCAGTTCTGGGCCTCTTACTGGAAGACACTGAGGTGCTAGGGCATGTCCAAAGAAGGGCAGTGAAGCTGGTAAAGTGTCTAGAGTACAAGTCCTATAGTGAGCAGCTGAGGGAACCAGGGCGGTTTAACCTTATTGGTCTCTACAACTACATGAAAAGAGGTTGTAGTGAGCTGGGGTCAGTCTTGTCTCCCAGGTAACAAGTGACAGGACAAGAGAAAATGGCCTCAAGTTGGACCAAGGGAGGGTTAGACTGGATATTAGGAAAAATGTCTTCACTGAAAGAGTTGTCAGGGATTGGAGCAGCCTGCCAGGGAAGTGGTGGAGTCGTCATCCCTGTAGGTGCTTAAAAGGCACAAAGATGTGGCACTTACTTAGGGACATCATTTAGTGGTGGACTTGGCAGTACTGGGTTAACTGTTGTACTGGATGATCTTAAAGGTCTTTTCCAACCTATACGATTCTATGATTCTATTATTGCATAACACTGAGAATACTCAGAGAGAGCAGGGCTTTCTTTGGCTTGACACACATACTTTTTTGTACCAGACTGACAGGGTTGAATTTCATCTTGCTGTGGTTTTTAGAGGGGTGCTAGAGCAAATGGTCAGCTCTTTCTGTGAATATAAATAGGGAAAATTGGAACATTTTCTAGTCTTCCTGGAGAATGACCATGTAAATCCAGAAGTCTGGGAGTGACTTCCTGGATTGTTTCATCCTTGGAGTCAACTAAGATTGGAGATAGAGGTGTCCATGTAAGGTAATTGATTGACTGTTAAAATATGTAAAGATTAGGGATGTTTCGTAAATCAGAACCAGGATTTGGAGAATGGAAAAAAGAACACAGGTAGGATTGCAGCCATCTTGCATTGCAGAATTTCCCCCTGCAAGCTGCTGTAACTGCGCCATGTGGCATTGCTTTAAAATCAGTGCAAGAAGCGTGAATCACAAGCAGTGGCGGAAGTCCCTCTGCCCCAACCCAATGGAGGCAGCAGCCATGGGGCAGGGGTATGCAACACAGCAGTGTGGCATGGGAGCAGGATGGATGAAGCTGTCTCACTAACTGAGATGCACAGTGCTATTTTTGGCAATTGAACTGTGTGACCTGAGTCTGGTGAGTCTGGTCTGATGCAAATTGCTGCACTGCAGTGCTGAGACTCATATGGTAAACACTGCTGAGTGGTGTATATTCTTGAATTGTTTCTTTCTTGCCATGCCTCTGACTTTATTAGCTGTTTTTCATTCTCTCTCTTCCACGCATATAGTGATATGTCTGCAATGCTGTGCTGCCTGTACCATTGGGAGGGAACAAAATTTTGCTGTAGATACTGAAATATTGACACACATCCTACCACCCTAAAAAGTTATGCAGCAGTTCAGCCTAGGCAGCAGAAGTCTGCTGCTACTCTGTGTGTCTGGACACGCCAGTAACTTATTCTGGTTGTGGTTTCTGCACACTTTGTTTTTAGGAAACTCCCACTGTGGTGTGGTGTTTTTCCCCCTGCCTGATGTAAAAGGGTAACCTGCCTCTAATCTGGTAATAACCAGAAGATCATCCAGCTCCATGGGTCAATGAAAAGTCAAAAGCATATTTAATACCTGAACTTTGCTGCTGGCCCCTGACTGTGGCTGGTGCTTGCAGGGAATCCAAAGCAGCTGTGCAGAGAGGAGCTGCTATGTGTCTGTGCAAAAGGCAGATGAGGGCCAGAGGCCAATTGTTTCTCTGAGTCGGTGGCATTTCTTCCAGGAATTTCGCTGCATCGTGACGCAAAGGTCATCTTTCTCTTGGCCAGGGAAAGATGCTGACCCTGATCCCACCACTGCTCCGGGATCCTTGCTCAAAGGCACTGATTTTATGGTGCGAGTATAGAGAGGGAGGATGGGATTATGTCCAGTTCAAAACATTACCAGGAAAGGTCTGGTAAGTCCCTTCTAAGGAGGTTTCTTTTTAAATGTTGGTGTCTCATTTCCCCCCATCAAATTCCCCATGGAGTCATCATCACCATTAATCTTGCTCTGGTGGTTCATGCCGCCCTGGCCTGCACCCCTCCCCAGCCTGCACCCTTCCCTGCTGGGGAGGGACTTCCTGTGTTTGACTCAGTGCAGCACCGGGACCAGAGCAAGCAGATGGAAACAGAAATGGACTCTGCTCATGAATCGCATCCTCCCCATGCACACTGACACGGAGCAAAGTTCTGCCCTTCTCCACCATGCCACTCTTATCTATGTGTTGCACACTCACACCATACCACTCCAGCCTTTTTCAACGGCTGCTGTTCCAGGCTGGCTTGAAGAACAGAGGCTTGTGTTTAGGGAATGGTAGGCTAACTTCCAGCACAGGGATCTGTAGGACTCATATTACAGTGCTTAGGAAATACCCATAAAATATCAGCTCATTACACACACTTGGTAATGGAGGTACATCGACAATGAGTCAGATTTGCTGTTTGTCCTTGCAGCTCACAGCTGAAGCACTGTGAATAACTACGTGGCTTCCTTGGCTGCGTTGTGTACAACAGGGAGGGGAAAACACGGGGGTGGTTAATGTGCTTATGGCTTTGTTTAATGCAGTGCACTTCAAGCAATGAATCTTCTGAAGTCACTCCAACCAACAAGGTGCCTGGAGCACCAAAACTAACTCAGTGGATGAATGCTGAAATCTGTCCCTGTGTCTTATGCTGGCTTTTAATTATATGTTCCTTTTAATGAATAACAATTTCCTAAGAAATTTCCATTTGCGTGGAAGTCTGTAAGCGTGAATGTTGTATTTGAAAGGAGAAACCAGTTAATTTTCTCTAAAGATAGACAAAGGATGAGTTTTAGGTGTTTTTCTTGAAAATACTGAACTGAATAAAACTATGGGAGGAAGGAGGGGGGGGAAGAGGAGGAAAGAAAGCCTGTTTAAAATCAGTTCTCACTTCTGTTGAGAGTGGCAGGTAGTACAGTTTCTTTTATCCACACCTCAGAAGGAAGGAAGAACACCTTTTAGTCCTGGGTGGAAGATGTACTATTTTTTCCCCTCCTGTGACACAGCCTATGAGTGCAGTCCAAATTCAGTCAATTGTCAAACTGCTTCTATGGTCATAAACTGTTCATAGGAAGGTTATTAATACACAGGGACTTGTAAAGAGCTGACACTTGTGCTGACAGGAGAGCTAAAAGACGGGAATATATCTGACAGGCACATGATTTCCTTGCACAAGACTGAAGAGATGATAGCATTTTTCCAGATTCACGTGTTTACACTACAGTCTTTGCAGTTGCGTGACTGGCCATGTTGTGCTATCTGTGAAAAGATCTTTTGTCCCTTTAAATGTCACTTACCATCAAATCACAGAAAAACTTTGAAGCCAGAGTTGACATTAATACAAACAGATCTAAAAAAATATTCTGGGAAGGTTCCACTGATAAACACTTTGGCCTTAATTTTGCAGTTGGATGTGTGTGGGTAGATGCATGTGTTCCTGCAGAACCTCTTTGACTGCTGGGATAGGACACATGTGGTTTTAACTCAAATATTTGCCTTGATTTTTTTTTGCTGGAAAGGGTCTTAGTGAGGGGTTTTGAAAGGCAGTTGGACAACTGAAGAGCACAAAGCCACCAGTTCTCACTGGGAACTCTACTTCATAAGTGTCTTGGGCTTTTTAGAAGCTTTAACATTGCTTTATTATTCAAGTAATATTGCCTAAATCTAATTTTTCGTTTTTTTTTCCCAAACATTTACATTCTTCCATCGCACTAAATCCTACTTTGTTACTAATCATGAGGGCCAGAATTTTACCCTCAAGTGTTCATGTAAACCCCTAATCTTCAACTGACTAGACACCAACCAGAAAGAGGATTAGCCTTGCATGAAAATACATTGAAATCCATAGGGTTTGAATAGGTATGTTACATATGCAGTGAATCTTGGAGGATGCAGAATTGAATAAATTATCTAAAAATAAAATCATGTTTAAGTGAATCTTGATTTTCATTTTAATCTTTTTAATGCAAACCATGTATTAAAATAATATTTGAACACTTAGTTTCAGATATTAGTGCCTATGGTGTGTGTGTACACCCAAGTTTTTTCTTGGCAGTAACGAGAACTGAGGCAACACAGTTTCTATAAGGTCTGTGACAGTGGGTTTTAAGTGAGAACACAGCACTTCTGTCTTTCTTAAAGATGCTGCCACTAGAAAATGCCCTAGAAGTTTGTCCTGCCAAAGTGGCTGTTTGTCCTTCTGTCAGTGATACATGTAGGAGCTGTGCTCTTAAGAGGCATCTGTTCTGAAAAGATTTCTTCCCTTCCAGGCTTTCCAAGGTCGTGCTTCAACACGAGACTTGAAAATCTTAAATGTCAGCAAACAGTTGGAGAATCTGTTAAGCACACTCAGAATCTAAGTAAATTGCCTTTTTTTCCATCACTGAGTGAGCTTAAAAACGTAGAGAAATTCCACCAACTTTGCTACCTAATTTAGTGTTATCCAGCCCGCTCTTTTCCCGTTGTAGTGACTTTCATGTATATACTCAGAGCACTCAGCCTATCACTCTGGTTATATTTACCATTCTTTGGTGTTTTCAGCACTTCAGAAGTCCCTCTTGGGTTGAATCCCAATGAGTTAATGGAAAAATCCTGTTGACTGTATTGGAAGCAGAAACTGTTTTTTAAAACTCTTCCTAATCTGAACTTCGATGGTGACTGTAATATAGAGTGTATGCAACTAGAAGGGTAATGACAACACAGTAATGAGGGTTAACTGTCACCCTTAAAAGTGAAATCAGTGTGCAAAGTAGGTATGTGTGCACACCCCCTCTGTACTCCATTATACTCTGGTTTTGGAGATCCTTCTTTAAGATAGTAACGCCACTTTGTTAAGAAGACTCAAGAACTGTCATTTTGAATATAAAAAAGAAAAAAATCATAGGCTTGTTATATGATTTAAACCGGTGTTTAAAGTCAGCCAAAGCAGAAGAAAATGCTCATTAGGCATTCAGTCCTGTTGATAAATTACAGCAGCTTCAAATTCATTAAGTACAAGCCTGATACAGGGTGATGCCCCTTCTGCAGCGATATAGAAATCACCTCTCAAGTAGCACATGGCTAGTGTGATCCAACACCAAATGACAGGTGAAGTTTAGAGCACTGCTTTTTACCCTCAAATTACTAGAACAGAGTTTGCCCTTGCTCTGAAGGTGAGCTCATGGGCTGTACATAATGACAAATAAAGATGATTCCAGCTAATCTTGCTGGCTGGGATACTTTCTTGTCTTCCGCCCAGACATAAGAACTGTTGCTCATCTCCTACATGCAGACAAAGAAAGTAGGGGAAAGGAAAAAAAATATGCTTCAGGAAGAAGCTTTCAAAAGTACTAAATACTGGAGAAATTGGACTCATTTTTACTTCAGAAAAGAGGTGAATTTGAACTGCCATGCACAGATGAGTGCATACTGCCTCTGGAATATAATGAGGACCCCATCTGCTGTGAGTAGCAAGACTGATCTTTGCACAACGTGAAAATAAGCCAATGGCTCCACTGTCTACAACATGCTTAGGAAAATGGCTCTGTTGTACTCAGCTTTCCATATTTAACAGAAGAGACTGCATTGTCCTTTCCAGGCACAGCTTGAACGCAAGCTCATAAATACGGCTAACATGGCTGTCTTGCTTCCAAAAGTTTCCGTTACAGCCCCTACTTACTAAAATGTTAAGTCACTAATTGAAATTCCACCTCCAGTGGCACAGCTGTCCATCAGCTGTCCCCAGGAAATCTGACTGAGCAATGGCAGCAAAAGCGTTGTGATGAGCTTTTCTATGCTCTCCTGGTGCTTTCTGAAAAGTTTCCATCATTTTGTCCTGAGGTCAGTGCTGCTCTGAAAGCTCAGTTGTGTCTCTGATTCAAGCAAAACATAACATCATTTAAAGCAACTACCAGAATTAGGCACTAGTCCTTGGATAGTTTTGGGAAGGGCCTGTCTCAATAGTACTTTTTTTCAATGATTCTGTGACTGAAGCAGCAATGAGTTACCATGCCCATCTGGCCATATATATTTAGATATAAATAGTTTTCCGCAAATGAGATTTGCACATGGTTTTATGAGAAGGCGTGGAAGCCGTAGTAGTAGGGGACTCATTTGCACCAATAATTAGCATTCTAAAATTCCTGTTTTTTTTTTAATAGGCACATATTTACATGCACACCCCCTCACATACACATTCAGAAAGACATTCAGGCAGTCTTTGCAGATTAACAGCGCTCTCTTCTCATGTCATCAGCATCGTTAACAATGCTTTCCTATGCTCCCTGTCATTACTGACTTTAGTGACTAAGACACTTGCCGTATGCTGGCTTTGACCCCTTCTCTGACCATGAGATTCCTTCATCATTTGAAGAATTCCACCTCCATCAGGTTTGACTTCTGTGGAACTGCTCCCAGTTTCCACAGTTTGAGGCAGACAGTGATATTTCATAGTTCTGAAATTGACTGGGAGGAGGAGGAGGAGTAAAGAGGAAGAAAACACAAAAGCAGAGGGGAAGGAGGCAGGCAGTACAGCAGACAATGTAGACTGTTTCCTCTCATCATTTAATGGCTGCTTTGAATGGCTGAGAAACGACACCAGAAATTTTACGAAGGCAGAATATGTATTTCAGGATATAATTATATGGTTATAATGTAGTGATAGGGATAATTAAAAACCTTAAATTCTCTCTCTCTTTTTTGTTTGTTTTTTTGTGGTTGTTGTGTTTTGTGTTACAGCTATTTCATGGACCATAAAGTATTACTCACGACAGGATTTGAAAATTACTTGTTTTGTTGTGTGGTTGGGATTTTTTATTATTATTTTTATCTTGCATCAATCTCTACAGATTGTTACTGTGTATTTGTCTAGATCAACTCAATGACAGCTGAAGACCCAAAGAGGTCTGCACAGAATCCTGATGCAGGTACCAACAATGAACACAGCTGTAGTCCCAGGACAGGCAAACACTGGCCCATGTGATGAAGGCTGTCAGGATTTGGCCCAGTACACATTTCTTTCAGTGAGTGGCAATCTCTCATCTGATCCATGTGGTCATTTTGTGAAGCAAATTACTAAATTTCAAGCCTGGTAACTTGCACATATGTTCCTGCTACCCACCAGGGACTAGTAAGATTCTAGTTTGAACAGGCACTCTTGATTTTGCCTGCCTTGTACTGGGAGATATATGAGTATGCTTATTTATGTGAGATTTGGGAGAACAAAAGCTAATTAAATCCCACCCTTCCAATATGATATATATTTTTTCAACCCTGAAGCAAATTTTCTATGTGTGTTTTGGCTTTTAAACTCAATAACCCGCAGGCATCAACCACGTCAGCAAAGAAATGGAAAGCACATTATTACACCATTAGAAGGTTTAAAACTGAAAACTAGAGGCTATAATAACAGCAAATGGGATATCAAAGATATGCACAGCAAATGGGATATCAAAGACGTGCCTTTCTACTTGAGCCTTTCACTGAATTCAAGAAGGAGGGATGCTGTGAAGGTTGTTTTACTGTGCCTGTTCACTCTCCAACCATCACACTAGGTTGAGGGTGTAATGGCTTTTGTTGGATATTATTGTAGATTTTTGTTCAACCAGATAAACAGAAGAAAACTTGATAGTATGACTTTTGGGGGTAAAGATGTGCTGCTGGGCCATGTAAATTAGCATTAACTTCCTGCTCAGTCTTGCTTTGACAGTATATGCAATGACTGTGCCACGTGAATTTCATAGAGCCGTTTATTTAGTTTTACAGCTAGCTCAGAGATTACAGTATACATTTGACTAAAAATCTGTTTTCTAGACTTTTGGGCTATTCTGTCAGTATGAACTCCTTAAGAAAAAGATTCCCTTCTATCTTCAGCTTCCTATTCTCTGTTCCTTGCTAGTCCCTTTGGACTGTATTATTTTTTTTCCACAAAATCCCCAGCCTTGATGTTTGTAATAGTGGAAGCTTTTTCCTACAGACCTTATTTTCTAAACCTTCTATTATTTTTGTGACCTTCTGGGATACTTTCCGTTCCAAGAGCATTCTTTGGAAGAATGATTTGATACAGAGACAAACAATTTCAGGTCTTTCAGGACATGCGTCTCCACCCTGATAGCCCATCTTTTTAATCCTGCAGTCCCCATCCCCATGCTCACACAGGTGCTGTGTGCAACCCCAGTTTGCACACATGAGAGCATGATGCTTTCTCAGAGGTAGGCAGGTTGCAGAATCAGATGGGGAGTGCTGTTTTTTTGACTAGTGAGGATGCTGTCGCCAAAAGTAAAATGCCTCTGTCTGCCATCTAATTATTTCTACATAAGCAACAGTTTTTAAAGCTTTTCTGCATGTATATCCTCTGAAGGAAGCCTTCTGTATTCTGCACTATTGCTCTTCTCTGACGAAAAGAATCTGGTTAGAGCAGACCCTTTCAGGGACTCAAAGTTCCCTTGAGGAATGTGGTCTTGAACCAAAAGCATCAGGTGCAGCTGATCTCAGTAAAGCTTGGAGTTTATGAACTGATTGAAGAGGGTGAAAGGATCTCTGGCTAGAAGCCAAGCCAAAGCAGGCTAGAGGCTTACAGCACTGTCCTATCTGCTCTAATTTCTTTGTTGTGTAATGGTTGTAGAGGTGTGCAGAGCATGGTCAGGGCCCTTTCTGGTTAAACACAAACCACAGGTATAAAATCTGAATTGCAAAAGAGAAACATACTTTTCAGCTGCTGGGCCTGGATGTGCAGGAACCTCCAACATTTTACCTGATTTCTGTGTGCCCCAGATAAGTATACTGATGCTATCCTTCAAAAGGCAAGCCCTAGAAATTGTGGCTGCCTGGTGTGGCTCATAACGCCTTGCCACATGGTCTTTGCTTGTCATAAGTGGAAAATATGGTGGTGTTTAGGACATTAACAGAGTAAACATCAGCAACAGTCCATGCACCTTTGATTTTGAGACATGGAAGTTGTATTTAGAAATACTGCAGACTGAGCTTGTTTCTCAAGGTTTGTTTCTAATACTGTGGGTGTTTCAGGAATTGCCATGCGCCCTATTGGAGTTTCCACTTCATGTCTGATGGGATCAGTGATGATAGCTGATCTATGTGCCTCTGTAGAGGGACAATGCTTGTTTGTTATGTATGAAACCTGTGGGTACCAAACAGCATAGGGATTTTGCATCATCTGTTGAATATGAGGAATTAATTTGCTTACCAATTCCATCCCATCATCAAAAGAAATTTATATCTAACTCTTCAGCCCCTGGTGGTCTTGATGATCAAACCCCATGTAATTCGTGCAAAACCAAAGAGGGAGAATTATAATTTTCACTCCCTGTAGACTAAAAACTAAAAATGTTTGTATTGCTTTAATGGCCCTGATGAGGCACAAGAACAGCATCAGTTCATCTATGCCTGAGTGCTTCAACACAGACACAGCTTTGGATTGATGGCAAAAGTGTGTGGCAGCAATTACTGCCATGAGAATTACTCTGTGAGGAATAAAAAAATCGTTTAACTCCCTCACTTACCACTGTAAGTTAATTTGGACATGCTTTATTCCCAGCACAGTTATAAATTTAAAAATAAGAACAGCCAGGGCTGTAGCTGAAAAAGGACTGGATGGTGCAACTGATCAAAATGTGCTCCAGCATATACTGGAGTATAGCTTACAGAAAGCTGCCTTTTAAATCTTATGCCTTTCTTTCTGGAACAAAATATGGTACTTCCAGCCTACAATAAGAAATGAGTCATAATATTGCCATTCTGCTCCCAGCACAACTGGAGCATACCTATGGTATGAAGTGGGAGAAATATTTGGCAAGAAGAAAGCTCCAGAATTTTTTTATGGACTGTCAAGACATGCTTAATAAATTAAGAGTGTCATTTTCATATTGCATAATTCAGACTTTCTTCACTCCGGGGTTGCTTCAGCAAAACATGCAAGTGTTTGCCTATTTTTAATTATTGTTTAAACCCAGATGACTGTTAACACACTTATAGGAAGGTCTTCCCTAAGGGTTCAGCTTCCGGATGTGCATGGAGGCAAACATGCACTTACACCTACGGGGGACTGAATGAAGTCTTGCTGGTAGATATAGAGGGTGGCTGTTAGTGGCAGAAAGCACATGAGGTTGCAATGATCTGTGGTCCTTCATTCTCTATTTCTGCTATTTCCCTCAGGACAGATTTCAACAATCTCCAGCATCACTTGTGTGAGCATGGACACAGCCAGTCTGCGAGAAACAGCCTGAAGAGGAGTACAGGGAAAGCCTGGCTGCCCAGCTGGAAAGGTTTTTTGGGCACAGGGTGAAATACCCAGCTGTGACAACAGGCATGTTGCCTTCAAGAGACCATATTTCAATGAACAGATGCTGAAACATAGAAGCAATCATGATGTATATGGCCAGTTGGGAAGTGTTTCGGCAAAGGAAAAAGGGCTTAGATTTTGTACTCTTCCAGGTGAAACATAAAGGCAGGAGCAACTTGTGTGCACATGGAATGGCATACGGGGTGGTTTGTGGGTAAAGCTTTGGTCTGTGACGCAGTTGATTTGGCCTTGATTCCTGCTCTGCAGCTGTGTGACCCTCCCAATGCCAGTGTTTCCCTCCAATTAAAATGAGTATTGACATAAATCTTCTTTTATGTAAAACCTGTGAGCTCTCATGTATTACTGTGCTTATACTAGAGACTGTTTATGGGTCAGACTTAATATTTACTTAATATATCCTACTACTTAATATTAAATACTGTTACTATTAACTGCTTTGATGCCTCCTGCCTGTAAGGCTTTAATGATCAAGACAGTCTAAAATGACAGCGGCTCATTTTATTTTTCAGCATTCAGTAGTGTACAATGAATTGTTTAACATTAGGCAGTGTATACGTTATTATGCTGTGGTCATATATGAAGTGTGGGTTTTGACCAAATGGCCCAGAAATCTCTCTTGCTCTTGGTAATGAAAGCTCACAGAACTGAAGAGCTGATGAACATTTGAACTCTCCAGAGTGTGAAATAATAACAGCCAGCTGGTGCTATTTCTGTGGGGAAATGGCAAAGATACAGTGAGCAAATAGAAAAGATACAAAAATCAGATCTTATTTATACCACACCAATGAGAATATTGAGAAACTAGTTTGGGTTGGTTTTAAGAGTATTTCAGAACAAACGGGTTTCTCAAAATCTCTTCCTTTTCAGAGTAGTGACATTCCTCTGTAAACACAGGACCTTTGGACTTTGAGTTTGGGAACAGATTATGAAAAATGGAAGGCTTGACCACTGCTAAGACCCTCTGGAGAAATTAAGATGAGAAAACTGTTAGGAATCGTATGCCTATATATCTCTTCAAACTCTTTTCCTTAGGTTAAAATGCTAAATTGTTACTGCTATGTTCGTAAAGCATAGTAGGGTGACTGAGCAGGCTCACAGTCATTTAATAACGAGATTGATGAAGTCAGACACCTCACAGGATATACCTGGTCAATGATGGATCGGTAACCAGAAAGCCAGTGTTAAAGTAATCCAGAGGCTGGTTATGGAGTAATTTGGGGGCTGGTTATGCAGAAATATGTCTTCTTGCAATAGCAGGAAGACACTGGGGACAATTTAGTTTGATCCAATGTATAATTTCATCATCTTGAACTTACTACTCACTTTGCAATTCTTTAACAAGGTGAAACAGCAATTTCAAGAACAGTCTCAGGGCTGTATCCTTTTGAGCATTTCTCCAGCCTGTGTTGCCATGTATGTTCTCTCACTTGGTAAAGCGCTTTCCTTACCTGAGAGTATGTGGCAAACTGCAGGTTTTTTACTAGAAAATCTGCTTTCCTTCATAAGCACTTTTCTTTGGAGTTTTTCCCACCCATGTTCCTTCAGACATATTGATCTCCATAGGCTTACTTCTTCCTAGTGTAAGATCTGGGGTTTTTCAAAGCCAGCTACATGTCTGGGGTATATATGCTCTGGAGTTCCAAGAGGGCAGAGGGAGCTATTTCTAGAAATAGCAAGATGACAAAAAAAAAAATCTACTCTTGGCTACCTTACTATAAACTCAACTCATATATATATATGTATATATATGTGTGTGTATGTATATATTCCCCCCCATGCCCCAGAAATGAGGTTTCCCATCTGTCAGTGGATGGATATAAATCCCATTGGATATTGAAGAGGCATCAGGAGTATATCCATTTCACTCCCCAGGTCAGTGATCATCACCCTTTTTACCAGATATTTTTGCTGACCTAAAGGAACCTGTGGTTTTCGCTCCAAATGGGTGGTTACAAAAATTGTGGTATATCTAACATCTTCTCCTGCAGCTACTAAGATTCTGAAACTGAGTCTCCTGCTTAGCATTTGTGTTTTTATAGCTAAAGGTTTAATCAGCATCTGAATGAAACATTTTGAAATCTAACGGGGTGGTGCTGAGGAATGGGTTTACTGCCATCCTGCAGAGAAGACTCTGATATCTGTGACAGGACTTTTGGCCATGTAAGGATTGGGAACCTTCAGCCACTCAGGAAGCTGAATGAGAGGATTTGAACCTCTTGGGAATCAAATGAGGGGAGGGATTTTTCCAAGGAACCCAAAATGCTTATTTTCAGATTGAATTTGAATAAGGTACCCAGCTCTACAAGGTGCCTTCAAAAACTCTGACTTAAATTTTCTTAAGAGACAGAGGAAGATGTATATTTTCCATCCTCTTATATCTGGCTACAGCTTGAGGTGCTCAGATAAGAGAGAAAACTCTTCCATCCAACTACATTTTTTCTACCCTAAAATGACTGTACCATACAGCATGACTGCCAAAGTCAGGGTTCCCTCTGGGCTTTGCACATTCTATTCATGTGATCTGCCCTGACTTTCTGGTTTCTGTTACTGTTTTCTCTTATTGTTACTGGTGAAGTTTGGCCCTTACTGGGATTATGGCGGAATTGCTTTTCTCTGAGAAGGTATTAGGGAGATTTTCCAACACCAGAGTGCCCTTGTGCCATGCCAAGATGGCATCTATATTCCCCTGCTGATGACCCTCTTTTCTTCTGTATATGCTAGTAAAACCATGGAGAGAAATAAAGCTTATTTTCTAGCCGCCAGAACCAATAGGGGTTGCATTTGTGAAATGGTGGCATTAGGACTGTTATATTTCTCATCAAAAGGCATCATGCAAATATTTTTGAGGAAAATTCCCTGAAGTGGAAACTATAGGCACTTCTCTAACTGCATATATAAAGTAATATAACAGGGGAAGAAATCTGGGAATCAACATCACCAAGGTATGGTTTTTCTGCAATCTAATAAGACTTTCAAAGATAGATCATGCAATTATTATTATATGAACATTTCCTTGCATTTCCTGCCAATATGTAAGGGGAAAATTTGTATTTCCTTATTGAAAATTTATTTGTTGCGTGTCATAAGTATCTTCATTCTGATTTCCTGGAAGAGCAGCAGTTCGCACAGAATTGCATTAAGGAAATTATCTTGTTTTTCCCCTTACTTTATTCATTTACTTGTTGGCTTTTTATTATACGCCACACATTCCTTTACTTCAAGGGTTTCCTGATTTAGATTTGCTTGGCCCCAACTCTGTGAGCCTTCCAGATGAATCCAGCAGTTTGTGTGGGTTCATAGCTAACCTTCAAAAGAATTGGTTAAATATTATTTCCTCTGTTTTCAATATCAGAATGTATTTACCCCTGTTTCCTCATACTGAAGATCAGAATAAAAGCCAGTATAATGGCAGTAGGCATAAATATTTACAGCTAATAGAGACTATATCTAATTTCAGTTGTCCATAGTCACCATGCTCACTGGGAAACCAGTCTCTTTCAGGTTATGTTTCTAGCTCTTCTATGGCAGAAATACACTAGGTAATATTGGTAGCACCTTTTCATTACCTCTGATGGCTCTGTTTTTATTGCCTGATAGCTCACAGCAGGAGCACAAACTTCTGAAATTCAGACACCCCAAATGAACTTACTTAGGTCAGATGTAATTCATACTAGGAGAGGTTTTTGAGCCCTCTATTGAGAAGCTCCTGGGAAGGACAGACTGTTTTAAACTCCAGAATGAATCCTTTGTATCAAACGGCAGCATCTTGGTTTGTTAAGGTGAAAGATGGTAGAAAGGCAGTTATATAGGGGGAATACTGAAAGTGACCAGACTGTAAATGATCTCAGAAGCTGAAATATAGGTTGAATTTCAAGTTCAGACTTGTTGCACATAACTCAATTCCCCTAACTACAATGATGTCCTTCCTAACTTTATACGGCATGAGCTCCCAATCAGGTTCTTTACTGTGTATTCCCTCCATAATATACAAGCAGCATTACTAGAATGTAACTACAGACACCTTCCTCCATGTCCACTGGTCATCATAGATGAAGACCTTGTTCCAGTGTCACTAACTCTGGGAAGCACTCACTGGAACAAGATTATGTTTGCTGGAGGGAAAATATACTTTGAAAACCTTTGAGAGCTCTTGGAATAACTTCCTTCTCCTGGAAACCAAAACTATGTGGTCTTATTAATCAGAAATGTGGATTTATTAATCAGTAATGTGATGACAAAAGTCATCAAAGAAGAGAAGAAAAAAAAAAAACACTCTGTAGGTAGCCTGTACCAGAGATATTAAAGACAGTGAGTGGCAGTTTGAAGACTTTTCTCCTAAGCATTTGCCTGGTTGTACCATTAAGTTTGCCAAGACTTGCAGAGATTGAAAAGCTCTCCCTGCAACAGTTGCAGCTCTTGATGTTGAAAGAGCCTAAAACCACACCTGAACTCACATTATTTGGGGTATTTCCCTTGGAAATTTTTGTCTATTGCACAAACGTTTCCTTTAAAGGAAGCCTGCCCTTGAATAATAATGTTTACAATACAGTAACTGTAAAATGGATAATAACAGTAACCAACTAGAAGTGGCCGGGGGGAAGATAATTCTGCTTTGTGACAACTTCTGAGGTTTTACAATTTGTTTTCATTTTACAATGGAATGACAACAAAACCTTCAGATACTATGTTTTCAATTTAGGTCTTTCTTGCTGCACTGTCTGAAATAACCAAAGGACCCTGGTCCTCAAGAATTTTCCTTCCAAGTATTAAAAAAAATGCTTCAGCTTTCATGAATCAGCATTTTCTCCTGGTGGGATAGTTTGTTAAAAATGCTCTGGAGAAAACTTTTGCTAACCCCACAAGATCAAAATCATGAGTCATATTGCCCAAAACATAGTTGTTACGAGTCAGTTTGTGATTTATGGGTTGATTCTGGATGGTCTTCTCTTAAACATACCTTTCCCCTCCATCCTCTAAGGATGTCTTTCCCACCCTCCTTATTTTCCTGGATTTTTTTTTTTTGGTTTGCATGTTTGTCTATTTTGACCATCAATAGCTTATACACAATGCTGATCTAATTTTCTTATTGTATGTGTGGCAGGAGTTTACCAGGAAAGACGTGGCTGCTGGATGATCTCTGCAATGTTTGTAATTAACAGTGGTCACTGAGGGGTGGTAACATGACTGTCCTGCAAAAACCTGACTGGCTGCACAATGGTTTTCATTCATCTCAGATAGCATTTTCTATTGGGCAGAGTTAACATCTGTTAGAAGGCAAGAACATCTGTTCTCATGTCTTGGCTAGCTGCAGCCATCACCCTCTTGACAGTGCTTCAAGAAATCAGAAGAGACGCATGGTAATAATTATCACTCAGTGCCTGTGGGGCAGCTGTGATGTGTGTAATGTCTGTGACTTGGTTTTGGACCAAGCTAGCTCAGAGATGGCTCTACAGGACCCATATCTAGCTCTGGCCAGCTCCATGTCCCACCCTGCATCAAGGTGCACTTTGCAAAGAAAAGCTGTCTTTCTTTTTCTCAAGTATTTCAGGTGGGAAGACCCTATTCTTTGAGAAAAATAGCAACATAGAAAATAAATGCTAAGAAAAGGAAACACAGTTATTTATTCTGAAAGACGGAGGGAACTGAAGCAAGGGAATCAAGACCTGGAAGGACTTTATGTGATGGAAGGTACTAAGTGCTCTCTAGTCAGATGCTCTTTATATAAATTGTCTCAGGCATTTCACTGTGGCATATTGTGAATACACTTAGTCAGGAACAAGGATCCCTTGTGTCCTCAGCAGTTTCCACCCTGTTAAGCATAATCTCAAAATGTTTCTTCTTTCAAAATTGTTACAAGACTTGTTTTGTTTTTTTTTTTTTTGTTTTTTTATTTTTTTTTGGTATTAATCTTGCACATTTATCCATTTAAATAGAGGGAACGGGAGAGAAATCATAATCCATATGATGGGGAGCACCATATGGAGGCAACCCAAGTTATTCCTGTTCCACCATTTTTTTGGCATAGATTTCCTTGAACAAACATTATTTCAGATTGGGGACCTCATTCTGTATTCACCCTCCTCATCGCTTCTTACT
Organism: Forpus xanthops; assembly: GCA_032466535.1. NCBI lineage: Eukaryota > Metazoa > Chordata > Aves > Psittaciformes > Psittacidae > Forpus > Forpus xanthops. The sequence continues at coordinate 20,875 of JASSUY010036611.1, forward strand.
TCCTTGGAAGCATCAGGAGTCACAGTATTGCTACAAGTAGCTCTTTACATGAAAAGAAATACATTGAGCGATAAGTTTCAAATAATGAAAGAATGAATTATTTCACCATTTCAGCGATTTCCCAGGAGGAAGAGTTGAGGGAGAAAATGCACTTAATGCTCTAAAATATTTGAATAACAACAACTACAGCAACCTCACCCCTCTGGACTTCAACCAAACTGAATGGTTTAGGTAAATTCCTAGAAGATGTCCAAGTGGCCCACTTCATCAGAGAATGTTTCTATGCATGGCAAGGGAAATTCTCTGTATTAATGATATCATGCACTGGCTCAGCTAATTTGGAGGCCTGGTTTCTGGAAGATTAGCTGAATGTTTTTTGGAATATGAGCTCCCATTCTAATGCTGAGTTTGAGTCTATTTTTGTGGACAGTACTGACAAATTACTTTCTTAAAGCTTTATTTCACATATATTTTTTTAATGAGAGATGTTACTCCCTTGTATTCCTGGAACAGGCTTAAAATATTCTGAGCAGTGGCTAGAAGGCAATGAGATGAAGGGAATTTGATATTTACTGGTTACATACATAGAACAAAGCACAGCAGCACTGTGAAGGTAAAGGATCATTCTAAGCTTAAAAAAGAGCATACAAATGCCCTTTAGATTTTCTTTACATTTTTTTGCTGAAAATTTTAATGACAAGTTTTCAGGGGTTAAACTAGACATAAATTACAAACAATTCTATAGCATCCTTTGTGTTTTGATATAGTTGAAAAGGTCTATGTGTAGTTATAAATAAGCAAAAATAAAGGCACAATCTCAAAATACCTCTCTAAAGACATTTTAAAGTCCTTTTTAAAGACATTAAAGTCCTCAGTGAAATTTATGTATCCATATGGGCCACTTGGGAAGTAGGATCATATAATCCAACTTGTCAATAGCAGCGCTCCTGTTTAAAATCAAATGACCAAGACAAAATCCTGGTCATTATTTCCACAAACCATTGCTTGATACATATTACAAAAAATAGATGGTCTCAGGAGGCATTTTCAGTGTGAGTTTGCTCCAGAGCTGAGATTCCCTGCTGAAAACACCCCACCTTTTAAATGAAAAAACTAGTTTCTGCATTTTGCTGCTCATGGACAATATTGCAAGCAACTGGCCTCCCAGAATTACTGTAGAATAATAGAATGGTTTGGGCTGGAAGGGATCTTAAAAATCATCTAGTTCCAACCTCCCTGCCATGGTCTAATACCTAATCTTTGAGCTTAAAGCCATCCCCCCTTGTCCTGTCACTACAGGTCCTTTGTCAGAAGTCCCTCTCCAGATTTCTTGTCATCCCTTTTAGGCACTGGAAGGCTGAAAGATCTCCCTGGAGCCTTCTCCAGGCTGGACAATCCTAACTCTCTCAGCTTGTCTCCATAGGAGAGTTGTTTGAGAGTTGCTCCAGCTCTCTGAGCATCCTTTGGACTCACTCTAACAGGTCAACATCCACTTTGTGTTGGGGACTCCTGAGATGAACACAGTACTGCAGGTGGGGCCTCAGCAGAGCAGAGTCGAGGGTCAGAGTCACCTTCCCTGACCTGCTGGTCACGCACCTTTTAACACAGTCCAGCACTGTTGGATAACTTAGCATAACTTAGTGTGTGGATAACATAACTTAGATAACATAAGTCAGTTTTCTGGGCTGAAAGTGCATTGTTGACTCATGTTGAATTTCTTGTCAACACCCCTAATCCTTCTTCTCAGGGCTGCTCTCAAACCATTCTCCATTCAGCCTCTTATTTGTGCTTGAGATTGCCCCCACCCACATGCAGGACATTGCCTTTGGCCTTGTTGAGCTTCATAAGGTTTGTGTGGGCCCACTCCTCAAGCCTGCCAAGGTTCCCCTGGATGGCATTAGATTAGAAAAAGGCATTGACTGGCTATTTACTGGAGGAAAACATGCTGAGCTAAGCTAGCCGATTCTGAAACTGAGCTGAGGAGATGGTTCACAAAACCAGAGTGTCCAAAATGGGGAGGGTCTGGCCTTTGAGGACAGAACTACTCACAGCAGCTGGATGGCTGCCCAGTCTGGAACTGGAGCATGGGACAGTCCATGAACTTAAAACACATTTTCCAATCTTATGGGATTTTCCTTACGGTCTGTTCTCAGCAAAGCAGCATTATTACTGTAAATAGATGCTCTGTTTGTCCCATCTCCCAGGGGATAAAAATTAATGTTATGTTTGAACATGTAGGTTTTCCCACTCATTGCTGAAGCTGTTCTTGTGCTTGAAGTCTGCTGAAAGCTGAGCATTAGCAGATACTGTTAATATCATTACTTCAAAGTTGTAGCTGGATATCTTGCCAGAGAGTATTTAATAAGTGATGTGGCCTCTGTCCCCTCAGAAATCAGGGGATGGAAAGTAGCTTTAGTGAGTCATCTCAGGCATCCTCCTGCACTGTGGCAGGGCCTTGCTGTCCAGCCCCTCTACACAGCCCTCTTTAACTCTTTCAGGTGCCTAAGGGCTGCCTCCTACGTTCATGACTGGGACTGTTTTTTCCATGATAGACTCACATGCTCTCCTGAACCAGGAGTGAGGACCCTGGTACAGCTCTTCCCCTCTTGCTCCCAAGCTATCACCCTCCTGACTGTGCCTCCTGTGCCACTGTGTTTGGGAATATTTTTACAGCTGTCTACCTCCCTCCTTTGGGAGTCGTTTTTTTCTTTTTTTCCCAGTGCTCCTGTGAGTGAATGTTTTTTCCATCCTTCCCATCCCCTGAGACCAGTTGGCATGTTTCATATTTCTGGATTCATTGCTGTGCCAGTCCCCAAGGCAGAAGAGCAAACCTTGGGCAATCTCACTGCTGGATTTGCTTGTGTACTGGGCTCACGCTAAGTCTAGGAAGCTGTACTTGGAAATATCAAGTTCTCACGGACTTTTGCACCTTTCCCTTCTCTGGGATTCCAACTACACCACTTTGGCTATGGGGACTAGTTGGGCATAACACCTCCCAACAAGTGCCACAGGGTGCAGATGGCACTGTGCTCCACATGACTCTTCTGAGCCTACTCTCATATGACGACTTTCCACGCCCACGGTGCAACCTAAGAAAAGGGATATCTGACTAAGAAAAGGATTTTGCTCTTGTTCATAAATCTGTGAGTATGTATGCTACAGAAGAAATAAATACTCAGGAAAACCCATCACTGCATAATGAAATCTGCCTCCATTTCAGCCAAAGGTGGTAGGAACCACATGGTTGGATTGTATCCTTGGGTCCCCCCTCCTGCTACACCTACCTGGCTGTATCCTCACTGCTGAAACACGATAGATGGTGCTTGGGACTACACTAAGAATGAATCATACTCAGATATAGGAGAGGTCTCTTGTTCACCTGGGTATGTGGGAAAGTCATTGGCTGAGGCATGGTGCTTGAGCATTTAGCACATGTAGAAGTTGCGTTTGAGGTCTAGTCTTTGCATTTAGCCAAGACTGCTGGTAGCACAACTTGTCTTGGGTAAGACACTTCTGAATTTGAATGCAAATAATACTGGTAAGTATAAGGTAAATATTTTTTCATTTTGTAGCTTTTAATTATTGGATATTATTTTAAAACCCATTTTCCCTGATCTTATCTGGGGAGAAAAGAGAGATGAATACCAGTTCATTTCATAAATCTGTCAAGAATTCATTCATTCAGTGCCACTTGGGTTAAAACTTGGGGTGGCAATCCATAAAGCTTTCATTCTTCAGTAACTGCTTCCCTAACTTAGCTGGAAGACCCATAGCTTGGGACACAAGAACAATATATCTGAAAGGAGACTTGTGAATGGTCACTCTTAAAAACAGCCTAGAAATATAATAAATTGGATTTTTTTCATTATAAAGATAAATAAGAATTGGACGGGAGTTGTCATTACTGTTTAATGACTTTGTCTGAACAGAACAATTGAAGGAAATATGTTTGCTCTTCCTCATCCCTTGCCATTTCCATGATGTCACTAGGTCTGGCCATAACAACTGGAAAGTTAGAACATAGGAAAAGGCACTGCCTGCAGGGCAAAATATACACAGTGGTGCATGATAACAAAGGTATGTATTACTAGCACGGACATCAATGTATCAAGGTTTACCAAGAGAACAGAAAATGAGATGGAAGTTTTATTGGAGATATTTTGCACTGACTTAATCAATAACTAAGCCATTGTTATGCTGATTTAGTGAAAAGGCTGCCACATATGCAGAAATGGCGGAGTTTGTACACGTCTAGGAATTTTGGTTATTTAGACTTTGCTGAGTTTTTGGTTTTCTTTCCTACATGTGGAACATCTGCTGGTGAAAAGCATCTACCTGGTTGTCAAAACACACCTGGTTGAGCACCTACAACCTGTAAGTGGTTTTGTCTTGTAAATGATGTGTCTGGCTAGCCCCATGAACTGAGCTAATTATTAAGATAATGAGTGGATGTGACTGTTAGTTCAGTTGCAGAGATTGTCCTGCACAGGCCAGAGGCCACAGTTTCTTTTTTGGTTTTCTCAGCTGATGTCACCTCCTGCAACATTACGCTCATTAGAAGTGAAGGGAAAGACTAAGACTGACTGTCTTGCAGTAGTGACAGGGAAAGGGTCATTTTCTCATCACTTCTGTAAATCCTTTTTGTGCTCCAAGCCTCTTTGCATCAGTCCATTGCTACATAAGCAAAATTTCAAAATATGTTTGCCCATCCATTTATCAGAACAATCATTACAAAAAGTCACTTTCTACATCAGTTGGTACAAGCGTGCTGGATTGGGCCAAACTCACAGCCCAGGGTGTTAAGTCTTCATCTCTGAGGTAGCAGTGAGCATGTTTAAGGTAATTTGATAATCATCAGACAAAATTTAGGTCTTATCCTGGCCTCTGACAGAAGGCGGTGTTATCTCACGTTTTTGTAGAAGTCTTTTTCATTAGCTTATGATAGCACTCAATCTCTCTGATATCTGGTCCAACCTTCCTTTTTCCAAGCCTCGTTAAAATTTTGTCCTCTGTAACTTCTGCACACTAATAAGGTCCCTGGGTTAATCACATACCATGCAAAGAAATATTCCTTTTTAAGACACTTAACTTTCTCATCTTTCCAACCTGTTCCCTCTAGACTGTGATTGACCTTAAAAAAACCCCATAAGAAATCCAAACCACTAATACACATTCAAATGTTCTAACTCCTTGCTTAGTATTCTTCATACTTCCTATTGCCCTTCAAACACCACATAGCTAATACAAAATAATAGACAGAGGGGCTTAGGTGGAATTTAGGGTAGATAAGTATGGATAAAATAACATGGCTGCTTTATCTATTCCTCTAATTCCTGGCACAATCCTTCCTGATGCACGTTGTAGTTTGCTTGTTCTCTGCATCTAGTTGTTAGACTGTAAATGTTATTCATGGGACAGGGTTGTTCCCTGCTGTGCTTGACGCACAAGGACAACTACTGACTGCTGATACTGGATGAAGAAATGAGTTCTCTGCAGAGGGCTACAGCAGCTTCTGTGCTGAGGCTTGGGTGATCAGCAGGATGCTGGTGGGTATGGGAGGGATAGGTGGAGAGCTCTTTTGTGTCTCTTTGTAGCATAAAGTTTGTCACTGTAAAATCAAACCAGTAATGACAAAAGTACAAAGAGAAGCTGTATAACAAGGGCAGAGGTAGGAAGGAGTTCGGGTGCTGCAGGCTCCTGCCCAGCCGCAGCTGCATTTCAGTAATGCCAGGGGACAACAGGGGCTTTGTCACCACAGTGCTCAGACCACTGCTGTAGAAACAATCTGCCCTGAGTAAATGAGATCAAAAAACATCCACACACCTCTGTTTCCATGGACTTCAAGTGGATTGTGTAGCCGCAGGACAATACAGGGATGCAGGTGAGGAAGAGAGATACGAGTGACAGTTATCTCAAGTCTTCACATACGGTAAAACACCTTTGGAAGGAAAAGGTCTTAAGATGCTTGGGGGTGTATGAGGTGCCTATTACATATGAATGCAGAATAACAAGAGTGATTTAGGAAAAAAGCACCTTTTTTAGTATGAAGTCTGTCCAGACTTCCTGGATGTGAAAAAGCTTGAGGATCACTAGGACTCCTCTGGTTTATGTGACACAGGACACAGAATAAAACCTTCTGTGGGGAACCTAAGAATTAGTGGTTCTGTAAAATTTATCTCCAAAAAAGCCAGCTATGAAGACCTTTGAATTGCACTGGTGGGTTTTTGTTGTATTGTACCTTCCATGTTTTATTGAGATCCCTGATTCATTCTGGATGATACCAGGAAGATTGGCAGAGAAGTCCTTTTAGCTCCTGCGAGGCAAAATGAAAATATCTGTTATGTATCTGCTAGCCTAAAGAGCCAGATCTTAAAAGAGCCACTGCTTTCTTGTCTCATGGATAACGTTCTAATCTGTACCATCAAAACTGGATGAACATTAAAAGGAAAAATAAAAACCCACACTGCAAACATCCATGTAAATAAACATTACAGCTCGCTGTCAGTGCTATTTATAGCTCTTTCAGTTTAATGACCCCAAACATTGCATGAAGGGTTTGTCTAATGTGCTACCAAGGCTTTTTATAGGAGACAACTGTCTCAAGAATGTGGTAGTGTGAAGACTCCCACAGTAGCACCCATACAGAAATGGCAAACCTCCCTGGCCAGTCTCTTCCTGCACCCATACAGAAATTACAAATCTCCTTGGGCAGTCTCTTCCTGTCTAATAAAATTTCAACCGGGCAAAAAAGCAATGGCATAGAGTTTCAGCTATTGCTTGGACATAATGGCAAGCAGAGATAGGTTGAAATTGGTGTGTGTTAGCAATCAATTAAAAATAACTAGCGCATCAAAAGTCTAGAGAGATGTGCTTTTGTGACTGTAAATGGAGAAATTTGGGATGTTACAGTTCCCATCTGTTTTCTGCAATGTCTTGGTTAGTGTTTCTTCCCACATGAGGATAGGGTACAAGGCAAAGCTGCTCAATGCACGAGCTGTCTCCCTTGGGTGCTCCTGCCAGCCCCAGGACTGAGAATGATCAGCCATTGACAGCGCCATGATCAATAACAGCACACTTCCAACTGCTCTTTTTCATGCGTGGATGTAAAGAACACAGATTTGAGTCAGTGCTGTGGCATGCAGGCAGATATAATAGATTTATGGATCTGCACAGATAGAAGTGACTGCTATAGTCAAGGGTAGTAGTACTGCTCCTATTCTAATAAAAATGCCAAAGAAAAAGACTCTCCTTTCTTGCATGGCTTGCCTGACCAGTAATGCTGTGATCACTACTATGGGAGACCAGTGAGCAAAGGCAGACAAATTAGATTGAATCATCATTAAAGTACAAAACCCATGTCTGCTAACAGTAATTAACATCTGTATTCTTCTATATTGCTTTTAATTTACAGAGCTTCAGTCATGGCTGAACTATTCTGTATGCTATTCATTACCTGATGACATGCTACTGCTAATTTTTTTCAAATGGGTTCATTATTTATAAATATTCACCAGTTCGTGCCCACAAATGAGGGGAGGGAGGGTCATATTTATTCTGTATCTACTTTATGAACAGAACAGAATAATTCCAGTTGCAAGGGACATGCAGTGATCATCTGGTCCAATTGCCTGACTACTTTGAGGCTGACCAAGTTAAAGCATGCTGTTAAGGCCACTGTTCAAATCTTTCCTAAACACTGACAGACTTGGGGCATTGACCAACTCCTTAGGAAGCCTGAATATAAATTTATGGAGGAAGAAATTTCATGCTAAAAATTGCTGGGGTTTGAGGGTTCATGAATACCAAATAGTATTTGTAGCTGCCTAAGTAACAACACATATCTCACTTCTGTATTTCACAGAGTAAACCAGTTAATTTTGGTATTATTAAACCAACTTTGCTAGTTGAATTGTATTTTTTTGTTGGTACAACCTCAGCCCTAATTAAACATTTATAACCTCACAGAGCTAGACACAATACAAGTCACCCCAACTGAGAGACCTTTGCTCATGGAAAATCAGCATCTGGTGTTAGAAAGACAGAATGGAACCAGCATGTTAAAGAATCTACTGACTATCCAAACAGACTCTGTTGTTACAGTTATTGCCAGTAATATCCTGTTTGTCACTGGGATAGTACTTTGGTTTGCCTGCCATAGAAATAGCATTTACCTTGTGATTAAACCCTTTCAGAACATACCTTTGGAAATTCACTAAACACGAGGGAACCCCAGGGCTCTGACCTCCAGTAAAACCTCTTCAAAATGCCTTGATAAGTAACCAAACCTGTAAAGTTCCATACATCCAACAAAAGAAACCTTTTTTGTGTCCAAATAACAAATTTGCCTTTCCCATCTGTCTGGCATTGCCTCTGACCCTACTTCACATCCATCACATCCCAAGCCTGGCAGCAGGCCCTGAACAAATTTGCTTTTGTGGACTGTGGGTGAAATCTGTGGCAGAATATTACTAGTGTGGAGCTAATAACTGGTTTGGGCTTTGGTACACTGCAGCTGCATACATGGTGAAACATCAACAGCTTTTCTTCCCAGACATCACCATATCTGAGTTGTAAATGCTGTGTGAGTTGTCTGCAGGAAGCCTGCTCCTTCCCTAGGTGAAATCCATCTACTGCCTTTGATTTCTTAGAGAGACATTGGACACAGATTTTGTAGTTTTTTTCAAGCCCCTTTAATGTGAAAGGTAGTGAATAAATACTGTATAGGTCTAATACTGTTGGAGCTCAGTCCTTTGAAATGCTGGTTGCTTCCTCTCGGCCCCCCTGTCAGTATGTTCAACTGCTTCATCTGTCCCATGGAAACCTGTCCAGGGAAGAAGCTAAAAAGACGCAATGCAGCAGGGCAAGTACATGTAGCTGCAGGGCGTGAATGGTTAATGCCTTGGCCACAGCAGTGGTGCATCTGGAGCTTTTCCCAATGCTGAGCTGGATAGTATCACTGTCTCCCCCGAGTTGCTGGAGTTGTGTCAGTAAGAAACTGCTCTGAGATCACCAGTGGAGTTCTCAATTTTTAATGCTTTCCCCTCTGCCTACTTTTCCATTAGAAAGAAGGAAACTGGTGAATGCCCTGGGACTTGCAACCAGGTTGTGACCTGGAGAGGCAAGAGGGAGAGCTTGCTAACTGTCATGGGTTCAGCAGCAGCAGACATTTTTCCCCTTTAAGTAGCAGCTTGTAATAACACCTCCATGAAAAACCTTCAACGGAAAGTGCAGCTTCACGAAAGTCTATTGCAGTTAATTGCTTTTGAGCATTTCCAGCATGGAAGACCAGAATCAAATGGTTTCAGCTTGTTGGGAAAGTTGGATTTGACAGAGGCAAGGGAAGGGGCGGACAAACTGCATCCCTGGGGTAAATTCAGATGTGATTTTGCAGAGCCTCAACCACCCTGCAGGATCTGCTCCTGTATGAAGCTTCCCTGTATGCCATGGTGCCTGCAGTATCACCATGCCCATGATATTGGCTGTGCCCATGGTACTGCTGTGTCACCTTTCCTCTCGACTACAGGCTGCCATGGCTGAATGGGCTGCTGCAACAGAATAGCCTCAAGTCTGTAATCTCAGCAGTAAGGTTGCCCCAAGTGAGCTATTTTCTCTCTCAATACCCACAGTATTTTAGATAGGTTATTTTATGCTTTATGCCATGTGATATTTTTATGTTTTATGAGCAGGACTTTTTCTGCTCCAGAAGTAATTTAGAATCATAGAATCATGAAATAGTTAGGGTTGGAAAGGACTTTAAGATCATCTAGTTCCAACCCCCTTGCCGGGTCAGGACCAATTCCCACTAAACCATGCCACCCAAGGCTCTGTCCAACCTGGTCTTGAACACTGCTAGGGATGGAGCAATCACAACTTCTCTGGGCAACCCATTCCAGTGCCTCACCACCCACACAGTAAAGAATTTCTTCCTTATATCCAATCTAAACTTCCCCTCTTTAAGTTTGAATCCATTACCCCTTGTCCTCTCACTACAGTCCTTATGAAGAGCCCTTCCCCAGCATCCCTATAGTCCCCCTTCAGGTATGCAGCCTTCTTTTCTCCAGGCTGAATAGCCCCAATTCTATCATCCTATCTTCATAGGGGAGGTGCTCCAGTCCCCTGATCATCTTCATGGCTCTCCTCTGGACTTGTTCCAACAGTTTCATGTGCTTTTTATGTTGATGACACCAAAACTGCACACAATCCTCCAAGTAAGGTCACTGCTCAATTCCATGTGCAATTTTGTAGTGAAATTGGTTTAATAAATGATGGGATTTCTCAAAATCCTGAAATTTCATCTTTGGTCAATGCTAGTTTTGATGACTGCAGTTGAGCAGGCTTTTTTTTTTTCTTGGAATAACATGTTAATATATAGAGCTATTTTTTCCCTTATCTTTCTGAACTTTCTCATTGAAAGCATTCTTAGTTTATATTTATGTGCTGTAAATAGCTGGAGATATTTTAGTTGTCTAAGTCTTCAAACTCTGAAAATGGAGCTTGATTTCAAACTACATTTATACTGCTTTTACCTTATACCCTAAGGAAATAAGGATTATGCAGTGACATTCTTTGTTCTTCCCATCCTTCTCTTAGCCCCCCTCTCCATCAGTAACTTTTGAGCTCACTGGCAATTTCTACTGCTTCTGGCAGAGAGGAAAGAAAACTGAAGCAAGTCCTTGCAAGTCACCTGTAGTTGGTTAGGGAAGAGAAACTCAGTGTAGTACCTCCACCGAGTGTCAGCCTGCCTGTCTGGCATCAGCACCTATGTGTGTTCACTGCCCCATGCACAGGTGTGTCCCCACACCAAAACCACCCAGCTACAGGCTGATGCACCAGCTGCTGTACACATAGGTATTTGCAGGGTATGGAGAGAAAGAAGGACAAGTAAGAGCTGCAACTCTGGGAAGTAGCTGTAATAACTGGGAAGTGAAGCTGTAAGGGATAAGAGATCTCAGCTTTTCATCAGAAAATGGGTGCCTGATGGGAAGGGTAGAGGAGAGAAAGCATTGCTTGCATTAGAAGTGATGCTGCCCACTCTTGTGGAGGAACAGGACTTCACATTTTCATGGATCAGATTCTGCAATTACACAGCTTGCTTGTTTGGCCAGTTCATCTACTAAAGCTGACATGAAGCCAGAATGAAAGCAGAGCTTTTCCCATTACAGAATACCAAATCTATGATAAGCCATGCCATAAAAATTCAGTTTTTAAGGAGATGGGGAGCGAATGAGGGAAACTCCAACTGTTGCTGCAGGATAAGCAATGATTTTTGCTGTGCCTTTAGAATCTATTTTTCAGAGATCTCATAAATAACAACTGTAAGCCAAAGGAGCAGTGAGAGCAGAAAACCAGCAGAATTTAGGATAGGAAAATTGAAGCAGAGGTTTGAGCAATGGTTTCAGCCTCGCACACCAGCTGCATGATAACTTTGGACACAGCTGGGTAATGTAAGTAATTGCTACAGAAAGAGGCCTGAGAATATTGTACTTAAATCAGTGAGCCTGCTTTGCACAGTGATGCAGTGAACATCATTGATGATCTTGATTGCGTTCATATTTTTTTCTTATATTACAAATTCCCTCATAAGAGAGTACCCAAACCAATTGCCACTTGTGCTTTCCCTACAATCAAGTTATAGAGTTAAAATCTATTTATAGGTGGAGTAACAAATGTCTCTGAAACTAGCTACACTATGACAGCTCTGAAAGAGGCTATACTGGTTTTCTCAAAGATTACTACTTAAATAGGGTATATTTTCAAAGATTGCCACTTAAATAGGATATAAATATTGTAATCTATGCATCATTTGCTGTGAGACACAAGATCACTGATAGCACATATTTTTATGTGTATATACATGTAGCCTTCATAACTGCAAGCCTGCAAAGTTCATAACTTCAGAATTTCAAAAGCAAACCAAGATTACAAATTGAGGGAGGCAGAATTGTTTTTGTTTTCCCAAAAAAACAGGGGATTTACTTGCATCCCTAACATTGGTTATTCACTAAAATTAAATAAAAATTGGAAGCAAACAAATAAATTCTCTGAATAAATCCTGCATTGCCCCAATTATATGAACTGCCATCTAAGCTGTCTGGCTACCATCCAGGCCTGATTCACATTCCTGGACAAGAAGTAACCCATGTACCCCCTTTGAACCATCTTCTCCTCTCCTTGAGCTTCCTTTACCTGCCACCTGCCTCTGCTGCAATTCTCAATTAAATTTCTTTTAGAAAGCTTTCTTACCTGCATAGTGGTCAAACACAGTGGGGACATATTCCTCTGGGAAGGCATCATTGGCATAACTCATCAGCAAACAGGTTTTCCCAACTGCACCATCCCCAACCACCACACATTTTAACATCTTCTTCGTGTTATTGCTGCTCCCATCAGTGCTGTTGTCATTTTCCTTGCAGTTCATTCTTGCTGTTGCTGCTGCTGCCGCTGCTCTTGCTTCTCCCAGGACTTCCAAGAGCACATGAAGGAAAAATGAAGTGCGATTGTATTGACTTTTCCTGAGTTTGGGGGGGGGGGGGGGAGCAGCAAATCTTAAACTCAGGAAATCATACTAATGTTTCCAGGCTGTCACAGCCACTTCTAACAGTTACCAGATTGGTAAAGAGAAGCATCAAGGTGAATAAATTAAATATACAGAGATAAATATCATAAAAAGCTATCTGTCCCTGCTGGTCCGTCCGAGTCAGGAAATCTTCATCCTGCTTGGGAGTTCTCAGTATTTATTGCGACTTAAAAAATATCAGCAGCCTGCGGCTTTGATTCGCATTTCCCTTCCTCCAGCTTGGCTGCAGGAATCAGGGATTCCTTTTAAATCCACTCCATTTTCCATTTCATTTCTAACATGGAGGAGAGCCTGGAGGTTTTTAATGGAGTTTTTCCTTTCTTTCTCCAGCTTGCTGTGTGTCAGGAAATCATGGGTTTCCTGCTGAATTCCATATTAGGATCAGTGGGCTTGTGAAGGGCTGCAAACAATGGGAGCTCTGTGTGTATTTGTACTTTGGAGGAACTCTGCCAGGACATGGAGAAAGAAAAACACTAGAGGTCTCTCTACAGACCCAAGTTTTTAGGCTTCCTGCTCCATCCCATGCTCGGGCTGCTTTCTGGGCTGCAGCACTGGGACCGGCAAGGAGAACTTCAGGGGGGCTGTTGAAGTCATGGATGTTGGACCTACACAGCCAAGCAGGGTACGGGGGGGCTGCAGGCTGCGCCCATGTGTCAGAGTTGTCTGTTCTTCCCAGGTGTGATCTCCTCTGATCTCGGATAGGTATTTTTCTCCATTTGGGAGGGAAATAGGGAAGGTGGAAAGGCAAACAGGAGGTATAGTGGGTAGGTAATAGTTTCATGTAATCTTTCCGTGTCTATGGCTCTTTAAAGGCCTTTATTATAAAGAATAAATAATAGATTTTTCAATTCAGGCACTCAGGAAGTTTATCTCCCCTCAAAGCCACACACAAACAAAAAAAACAAAACAGAAAGAGGGATTTTTCCCCTCCTAGAATATGTATGCAAATACAGAGAGAAAAAAAGTGAAATTAAGAGCAACAGAAATTTTAAAAATTATATAAAAAATTAAAACACCACATAGCAATCTGTGGAAAAACAGTTTTGAACTGTATGTTTCCTGTCCCCTCTTCTGCTTTGTTTTGGTGTTTCACATGCCTCCCAAGTCTTTCTTCCATTTAAATACATAACAGTGTATATGTGCATGAGGGGTCAAACTCCTTGTTCCTTCCACAGGAAAGCTTTTGCTATTTCCAGGAGACATAAACCATACACTACCACAAACCCCAGTACAGCAGCCCAGCACATCCCGCTGGCTGCATTTCCCTTCAACAAGAATTGAAAGCTTTGAAAGGGGGGAACACTCCCTGCTGGTACTCCACCGGGAAGCACACCGGTGTTAAACGCTTCCGCTGCCTTGCTCATGCCTGGTTGGAAAGAAGTGCTCAAAAGCACATACAGGCTTGGAGAAATGCACACCTGAAAGTGTAAAGACAAAAAAAAAAAAAAAACAAACTTAAAAAGGAACTGTCTTAGCCCCAGATTGCAGAAGTAAACCACAAACTTAATAATGAATCTCTTTAGCCCTAAGCTGCATGTTCATCAATTTCTGGATGCTTAAGGTTCAGCTGAACAAGGTGCTGGGCCATCTAGTCTAGAACATACTTTGCCAAGACAATTTGGACCAGATGATCTATGATTTTGCCGTGAAGGAACACAGCAGACCCACCTGCAGTCTCCCCTGGACAGGCTAAGCCGCATCACTGTCAGAGCTCTTCAGTGATCTGTGTGCTGGACCTGCTCTGATCACCTTTCCCAAGAAGTGACAGATGGATAAAACATGTAAGCAGCATTAAACAAGGTTGGTTTGTTTACCTGGAGAGCCCTAGGAAGCTTTACTTGCTGTCTTTTACCAGGAGTCTTGGTCATTCAGTAATCTGTGCACAATGTCCCATGTTCCTAATCTCCTTCGTGTCCTCCCTGTTGACACCAAGGATTTCAGTATACAGTGTTAGGCTCAGCATCACAACCACTGACACAGGGCATCACTAAAGGGTTTTTCACGGTTAGGAGTTCAGGTGGCATCCTCTTAACTTCAAAACTACAGGCCAGGCCTGAGATTTACCAAAGAAAACTTGTGAGCTCTGAACACCTAAATCCTCATTCTGTAAGCATTTACTCTGCTGATCATTTCCACCATCAGCAGAACAGCTGGGTCATCCTGAGGGGCAACAGTGTTACAGGGATTTACTCTTTAAGCTTCTTTCTAGTTGCAATTGAGGTCAAACTCTGAGCCTATGCCTCTGTTTAGTGATTTTGTAGCTGAGTAGGTAACAGCACTACTTCGATGCAATGACGCTGCCTACAGGTGGCAGTGAGGAAGTCACAGGGCTATTGGTAATGATTAGCAAAACTCAGAAAGTCTGGTGATTTTATCTCGATCCAGGGCTTTTTTGTTCTTGCACTAATCAGGTTAGAAATGGTCAGGTTCACCTACAACATCTCTGTCATTCCCATCTCACAAATCCAATAGGAGCAGGCTGGTTCCAAGCCACAAAGTTTGGAAAAAACCTGGCTGAATTTAAAAAGTGAATCCAGTTATTCTAAATGCTTGGAAAGCTTGTTTAAATGTGTGTGGTTCTCAGCTATCCAACACAGTTTTATTCCTATTCATTTTACTACTTTCTAGCCAAGAACACCATGGCAAGAAAGAAGACTAAAATATTAAAATAGATATGGTCAGGTGCTATTAGCACTGTGGTATGAAGATGCCGTCTGAGGCATTTTCTAGTGAATTTTCTCAAGCAACATCTGCTACAGATGAAGTGCCTTTGATCTTTCATTAATTAACAAATTAACTGGCAGCAGGTCTATTCCTAGGACTGAGGAGTATGTCCAACTCCAGATATATGCATGGAAGCATCAACTACATCTTCATCAGCACTGGTCTGACAGGACATCCCTGGGGCTGCTTCCTTGGGAATTAGCAAATCCAAGCTACTGAAAGAAATTTTAGTGAGACGACCTGTAGGAGATGAAGGACTTGCAAATTTGTTAATTAGCTCTGCAAGGAGCAATATACTTGTAAATTAACTCCATTCTATATTTCTCTGAAGGCACTGCAGGATATGATGCTCTATAATGCTCTCTTCCCCTGGTCAACCCTCCCATTCCCACTTTTCTCTAGTCCCTCTTGCAATGCAGCAATCTTCCTTTGTGCAACCTTATCACTTTAAAACTTGGCATTCAGAGGAATTTTCTCCATTAACTGGTTTCCTTACAAGACCAGACCACTTTGATTTTATGGGGGATTTATTTTTCCTTACATATTGTTCTCCTAAACATTCTTTTCACCATTCCTCCTTGGCCTAAACCAAACAGATCTGCCTGTATATTCTCACTAATGAGAGCAGGCAGCATAATGGGGTGGGGAACTTTGAAGATGACTGAACTACAGTGAACCTTTTCTCTCCACATCTTGCTGCTAGAAACAGCCATGCACAGCCACATGCAGTCACCCTCCTTCCACCTACAAGTGTTGATGTGGGAATGAGATTTCTGGCACCACTGTTGAACTCTAAATTGACCTCAGACAAATCTCACATTTTTTCTTACCTATTGTCTAATCTGTTTAGATTGTCAGAAGTTTTTAGGGTAGGGATTATGTTGGTATTGGACTGAATAAACCAGAACCATATTCAGTTTAACTATCACTGTACTGTTCAAAACCTGGTTTCCCTGGTGATCAGATTCTAGGACGTTTCCCAGACTTCTGATAAGAGCCAGATTCTTGCAGTTAAAAGAATTTGGGACTTTAAGGGATACCCACAGTGACCATATAGAATTTGGGACTTTAAGGGATACCCACAGTGACCATATTTTCAGGGGAGACCCCTAGTCTTAGATAGAACATCCTTGGTGTGGCTCCTCTTTGTTCTTGGGCTGCCTGTATGGCCATTTACATTTTGAATTGAAATAATTGAAATTATAATTGTTGCTTCCATCCTCTCTTCCCCTTCCTTGCTTTCTAGGCAGCCTCCTACTCCAATGAAGTGCTCATTGAGACCTCAAGTGCATTTGATATTTTGAAAAGCAGAAGCAACTGAAGGAGAAAAAAGCAGCAGTTTATCAGTGAGCACAGGAGGGGTGGAAGTGCTCTGTGTTATGCCTTTTTAGAGGCAGCTTGCTGAAGAGCAGGTGGTGACGTTCACCTTTGAGGCTTGTTGAGTAAGACCAAGAGTCTTTATAGCCGTCACACACTATCAGTCACATTACCACCTTAACACCATCATGGTGGTCCATGACAGAAGTGGGGGGTTTCCTATCTCATGTGCTTCCATGGATACAATTAGTGTGACAGGATTTCCCAGATACAATATGGGAAAGATGAGCTTATGAAACAAATCACTTCTGGGAGATGAGGATGATTCATCTCCTGTCCAACAGAACATGTCCAGCAGCTTCCCAGAGGCAGATGCTACATAATGAGAATTGTACATGATGCATTTGCACGTTTGTGAATGGGAAAAGTTGTTTTCAACTAGAAGTGTTGCCCATCTTGTTACCTTACATTTCATACTGTGTCACTCACTGTAGATCTTTGCTGTGTTACTCAGCTATCCACACAGCTGGTGATACTTGTCCAGAGTCTGGATTTCCAGCTGTTCTGTTCATAGGTTTTTGTATTTGGACGCTGAGGATGAGTTTTCCTTAGAGACATGAAAGTTGCCTCTCCTCTTCCCTTCCATCCCATTCTATCTCCTCCCCTCCCCTTCCACACCCTTCTTCACCCCTCCTTTCCTCTGTCTTCTTCTCCCAATCCCTCTCCCTAGAGTAGAGCTGATGGCTGACAAAAGCTATTTACCTCTCTCCTTATGACAGCGGAGAGAAAGGGACATATGTAACCATTCAGCCTGGGGTTAGCATAGGAGGAAAAATATCACTTTAGCGAATATATTCTTCCCTACCTATAGTGTTTTAGATAGAGTTGTTTTTTTTTTTTTTTTTTCCCCTAAATTGTATTTATTTTAGGCTGAGCAGGAAATCAAACAAGTAGGAACCTCATCTATGCCTTTTCTGCATCATGAAATGGCGTTTACCTCAGCAGATGGTGAACTGCTGGGAATGTAAAAGGGCTGCAATTAAGAAATCAAGCTGCACTGAGGGCACCAAAATTTTAACGAATTAGCACTGTGTATGCATGCATGCAGTGAAGTCATTAAAGAACAAATCTATTTTGTTCACCTCTGAGTAATGTTTGGGACATAACCTGCAATTTCTTTAAAAGCAGAGAAACTTCCCTAAGTTAGATGTGACCAAATGTAAAGTCTCCAACTTTCAGACACAGAAAGTTAGTGTTTAAAAATATGCCAATTGGAATCTGTAGGTTTTCAGCTCCCCTTTTTTTTCAGGCCAAATTGCCAAACTGGGTTTATTGTTGAAATGAGCACACAGCTGATTCATACAACATTCACGCAGAGTTTTTACTTTCTTGGAAAGAAGGGGGCAGGCTGCTTCCAGGGAGGGAATGTGCTTTTGTGGTTCATGTGATCATTTTGTCTCTGCTCAAAAATAAGCAGAAGGCTGGTGCTGTCTCCTCATTCCAGGAGCAGGCAGATGGGAGGAGAATCAAAGTGGAAAGCAAAGGGATGTCACTTTCTTTCTTCTGTGTCTCTTTGCTGAGCCTATTATCAGCAAAGCTTTGTGGCAAAGGCACTGCAATTAGACCTGGCAACACCGTTTTCAAACCTGCTGCTCTTACTTGCACAAGTGAAGCAAATTATTTAGGTGATGCCCTTAGCTGCTGTGTAAAACTGTAATGAAGAACGTTTCTCTTTCTTCTGCCTGTTTATACTATTAATCTTCAGTGCAGTGACCAGCTCCTGCATAGTTTGAAGGATATGGGCCTATGGCAGAGAAAAGCAATTTACTTGCTGACTATCATCAAAAAAGTGTCTATTTTAACCTCACAGTGTGCTTTTCAAAGGATATAACATGTAGGAAACTCTTCTACTTCCTCCCTCCCATCCCCTTCACATTAGTTTTTTGCTGTCTGACCTCCCCCAGCTCACTATAGGGAGAGCTTGGCTTTTCACAAGTGATGGAGTTAATGGGAGGGATGCTGGTATTAGAAGGTTACTTTGCTCCTTTTGTAGTAATTGGAGATTTTATTTACATTGCCAAATCTTCTTCTTCCTTTGAAGGTGTCTGGGTGTAGTGGGAAAACAAGTGAACAATGTAGGCACCCTACCTAGGCTACTGAAATGTGTGCCCAAAACAGCATGAGGCCTAAGGTTAGAGCATTAGGTCAATGCCTTGAGACCTACAAGTACCTGAACATGCAATGGGAGGGGGAAGGAGAGGTGAAAAAATAGTCAGAAGCCATCAAACATATTTTGGGTACCTTGGGATGTCAGAGAGAAGTATGTGAGAGCCCTGGGGAGTGGCTGCAGTGATTCTCCA
This sequence comes from Forpus xanthops, assembly GCA_032466535.1. Classification (NCBI taxonomy): domain Eukaryota; kingdom Metazoa; phylum Chordata; class Aves; order Psittaciformes; family Psittacidae; genus Forpus; species Forpus xanthops. The sequence continues at coordinate 39,853 of JASSUY010036611.1, forward strand.
GAACTCCCTGCAAAGGGGAAAACCAGGTTGCCATCATCTTCAGCAGATGCTTATGGCTCAGTTCCTCTCCACCATGGATGGTCATAGTATTGATCCAAAAGCACTAACACAGCCCTGCATCCCTCCTCAGCTACCTGTAGTGTTTACAAACTGCACCTAGCTTAAGGGCCACAGCCTGGGCTATCTGAATCTATGGAAATATGTTCCTGTGCTTTCCAAACTATATACCTCAGTGCTTTCCAAGAGATCTATGCAGCTTTGTAGTGCTTTTGCTGAAGGTAGCACAGCTGTTAATGTACCTATGATAATGTATTTGGTTTGTGTATAGCATAAGCTGCGGTCACAGCTTTGCAAGCATGCTGCAATACGCACTCCTAGTGCTCTCAGGCTGATTTAGACACTTTCACCCATCTGTGCCTCTTCTTTCTCCTTGCTGTCTGGATCATTCCTCCCATGAGAGAGCCCTGATGACTCTCGGGAGGAAGCAGAGGAAGCTCTGCTTATTTAGCAGTGGCCATTTGTGAAATGTAGATATAATTTATCACTGGGGATCTGTGACTTTTAAATACTGCAGTGGGTGCTGTGCCCTGCACTGTGCTACAATGAAGTGATGTTGCCCCATGACTTTTTTAAGGTTCAGGGCTCCCTTTCCCTGCTCACCTTTCTCTCACAGTAGCACATTGATATCAAATGTGCCAGGCTCCACATTTGCCACCACCTCAGAGCTCTCTGTGTTGCTTCCAATGTCTGCCATTATATGGCAGGAATCCTGGTGGGTTTTCTTAGCTCAGAAACAATTGAGACCATGTTGTCCTCATGGAAGTCCATTTTGCAATGGTGATATGTCAAGAGATTTAGTGGGCAAGGATGATTCTTAAGAATTTCCAATTTTGTTGAACTTCATTGGAGTCAGAAGTCCTGTAATTCATCAGAGAGGTTGCAAAGTCTCCATCCTTATGGTAATGATCAAATACAGCTTGCTGTTTGCTTCAGCAGATGCCCAGGAAGTGATCAGGGGGGTCTGTTCTCTTTCTTGTCTCTCTGATTTGCACTCCACAGGCATCAGACCTGATTGTTTGGCTTATTCAGGGATGCACTCTACATTTGTAACTTTTCATTACCTGTGGAAGTGTGTTTTGGACAGAGGCCTCTATGTCATCTTTCCAAAGGGGGTCAGAGTATTATGGAGATGAACAGATGTCTCAAAATAAGTGGGCTTATTTAACACATGAAGCAAAACATTAGAGGAACTAACTTGATAACAGCAATCAGCTGATAAGCTTCTGTAATTCAAATTTCAGACTTCTTTGATGGATGTTGCTCATGAGTGACAGGAGTAGAACAACCCCAATTTACATGTTGTAACTAATGCAGGTGATCTGGAGACACAGCCTGATCTCAGTAGGCATCACGCAGTATGATTTTTTTTCTTGGGAAAGCTTTTCCCAAAGCTCTGGGCTCACTGTGCTCATATGAGGCCTATGAGCAGATGTTACACTGGCTTTTGTCAAGGGACCCATCTGTGAACCCTTCCTTTTGTCACAGAGTGCCCTCTTTTTCCACTCAAGCACCCGAGTGGTCTGAGAACACACTGCTGTAGGAACCACTTGTAATCATACCCTCCAGAGAAATTCTTCTTTAATGCCTTGCCACACGGGTAGTGATGGTGATGAAGCACAGCCAGGCTTCCATTTTTAGTCCTGAGCTCACCAGCCTTTATCACCACCATCAGCTGAGCTGAGAGTCCCATGCAGCATGTGCTGTTTAGGTACACAATAGCAAAGGATCCTAATGGCTTCCAAAAGTTTTTCAAGCCTTTCTGTTTTCTCTACAGATCTATCAGCCATATCTCATTGCTATCTGAGAAGGGAAAGCACTGGAGTCCTGGAAGAAGTTGTGTCTTTCCTTCTGTCATGGGTGGGATCCCTCTCCTCTGATGGCAAATAAACATAAGGAATGAGGTGCTTCATTTCAGCCTTTACCATTACACTTTGAAATGCTCCAGTGATTTTTAATCCTTCCTGTAGATAATCTTCAGAGATTTGTCTACTTTCTAAGTAGCTGTTGAGACCAATTCTGCTGTATTAGTTACTGGAAAATAATGTAAATAATAATCCCGAGTTTGATTAACTCATTATTTACTTCAATACTGGCATGGTGCTTATATGCAATTCCCCTCTTTCCTAGGAGTCTTGAGCACTTTTTATCAGATTGGAAGTACCAGCCGGACTGGCATCCTTCATTTCAATGTCTCTTTCTGGAAATTAAAAACAGAAGATACTTACTTTGTAGGTTTTCCTCTTCCCATGAGACTTCCAGCATTTTTTAACCAGGTTCAGTTACAGTCCTTTTCCAAATTTACACTGAGGTGAGGAGGTCTGGGAAACGGTCCATTGGGAAATCATACAAGAGTGAGTTCATGTGACAGATCTTTCTACAACTTGTCATGCTGTGAATAGCAGGGCAACAGCCTTTCAGCACTCAAACATGTCACCACCTGCCTTGCTTTTAATGGAACTAGGGTGAGTGTGTGCTTGTGGAAACAAGGTAAAACTTTAGAGTTTTTTATCTCAAGGAAAGGTCTGGTTTGTGTTCACATTCAATGTTTGGATAATAATATCTTATTTTAATTGTCCTCCCGTTATTGTGGCTGCTGCTCCTATTGCTCTGTGCTGGCATGTAGAAGTCACATTCAGCAGTGCTTTAAAGACTTCAGTGGAAACATGCTCGTGTTTCATGAAGCATTAATTATACAAAAGTACAGGGAGCAGCCTCAGGCTCATAGCATTTGCAGTCTAAAGGTGCAAACGACAGTAGTGGAACCAAAAGAGAAAGTGTCCAGTTGACATGTGAGGTAGTGGTGTTGCTAGAAATAGCAACATGTGCCCCTGGCTCATAAATTGGTGGTTATCTCCTGTTAAGTGAAATGATTTTGTGTCATGTGCTGTGCCTACAGCAGTTGCTCTGAAAGCAAGACCAGGGTCAGATTAGCTGTTTATAGGATTTTCCTGCTGTGGGATCTGTCACTCTGCAGTACAGTGCTAAAACTGTCCTGCCAGTGCCACTTTGCTGTATGGCAGACAACCCACGGGCTCAGGCTGGGACTCATCCATGTTTCTCCATAACAGCAGAGATGTTTGCTTGGAAATGTCACTTGGAAAAGTATATTTTTCCTGCCTACCCAGCTGTATCAAAGACTGGAAAGACATGAGCAGTGAAAATCTAATGACACAGGGGCTTTTCCTTAGTTTGGCTCTTTCATTCTCCTGCTGTTGCCTGTCCCTGTTGACTGTGCTTGAACTTGTTGTGTTACACATCTCACATCAGATGCAGCCATTCTGCCCAAGGGGAAAAATCTAACTATTGACACTTCTCTGCAACTGAATTTCTTTGTCTGGCAAGTCCCTTGGTTCAATTAGGAATCAATTTAGGAACCAACAGGTTGGCAAATTTTGGGTTTTGAGAAGAGTAGATTCAACATGGGCTAGAAACCCAAGAGATTATGACAATATAGCTGTGAGATCTTCCCAGTTGTACAAAAGCATCCCACCTCTTCTCTTTCCTTCCAGAGAATGGAAACCACTTTTACATCTGAGTAGGACAGGTCTGATCAGGCAAGCAATTTCACGTAACCATGATGTTACCTCTCACTACCGGCAACTGCTGACAGCTGTAGTTTCCCACTGTGGATACACACAGCTTTGTTTTTATGATGCAGGGAAAAACTTGGGCTTTCAAACCTTAACAAGCTATTTGCTTCTCCTTTTCTTCCTCTTCACACAGATAACCTCTGTATCCAGCCACAAAAGCATTTTCTGGGTAAGAGTACAGTCAAACAGGTGATATTCCAGCATCTCCTGCCTCTCTGTAATTAGCAGTCACAAATGTGGAGCTGTGTCTGACCCTTTGCCATTTTTTGCTGCTAAGGCTTTTATTAATTTGACACTAGTTTTCATAGCAACTCATGAGGCATCTGTAACAAACATTCAGCTGTACCTGACAGGAAATAGTGGATTTGTCTGCTCAGAAGGTTATATTGAGTGTCAGGGGACAACTGTGGTTTGAATCCTGGGGAACGCTCTAACTGTTTGATGGAAAAACCATGGAGAATTAAAGTGGAAACATTACAGTTTAAAAGCAGGATTTGTGTCACCCTGAGCTACCAGCCAGTCTTACCGTGGTGTATCAAAACTCCTGCTCTTTGTGGAGCTGGCAGGTAGGAGGAAGCTTGTAACACCCCTAATGTCACTGTTCCTGGGGGGACATGCCCTTGTCACCTGTAAACTAATTTACAATGAGCGGCTGTTTCTTTTGTTAGCTGAGGGAGATTTTTTTTCATCTTCTAATGTTTTTTGTTGTTTCTATGAAAAACTATTCCCAGTGCACTTGTGATCCTTTTGCTCCTCTCTGACCACTTCTGGTGTAAGGATACTATGCTTAGGGATGCTCAGACACCTCAAATCTTCTAAATTACCTTTTTCCTTTGTGAATTTTTTTTTTTTCCAGGCATTGTGATAATGGCCACAGTATGTGCAAATCTGAGTATTGTCTTGTTTTGGTGGACCTACTTATACTTTTGGTTTCATGTGGAGTTTTGTCTCAGGTTTCTTTACTGTAACGTAATTTGATGGCAATGTTCACCCAATGTATGCTCTGTCTAGAAAGGAGGACATCCTTTTATCATTCCTTGGCAAACTTGGAATCCTCTCTCAGAAAATACATCTTCATTCACAGTGAATCTCATGACTTTACCCCAAATTCCTGTTCTGATCTGGTTGCTATAATCAAGGACTCCATCCTCTGCATATTGATTCTTCACTGCTGCCCAGTTTGCAAACACCTTCATCTGTTTTCCCTTTGGTGTGGAAAGGTATATTATTCAACACAAAAGCATCAGTCAGTACTATCTGGTGGCTCAGCACTGTGGAGTAGAAACCTCTGTCCAACAGTGGATACTGTATAGCATTAAGCAATTTGTTCCATGCATCCTTTGCATAGCTTATTTCTCCAATATACCTGCTGAAGGTAGTTTCAAGGTATCCATTTTACTATCCATATTTTCACCTGTTCTTGACTCGTGTCTTGGTTCTCCTGCCTAATAATTTCTCCTCCAGTATAAATGAAACCCCCTGATCCTTTTATCCTCAGGCCATTGCTCTGTGGTGTTTATCCTCTGTGTTTTGAGTAAAACTTTGATGGTTTCTGAAAAGCTATGGATGCACTGGACAGTTAGGTGACACATTTAATGGTGGTAACCCCAAATGTACATCGTGCATTTTTACTGTTATTGAACAGATAAATCTTCCGTTTGAATTCTCTTGAATGCTTGCTAATTTCTGTCTCAGACCCACTCAAGGTCTCAGCAAAGCTTCCATGAAATGGCCTTGCCCTTGAGACAGGAGTTCCTTTCTTTCTGATATTCTGTGGGGGCAGCGTATAATATTATGTGTGCCTGTTAACTGCAAGTAGTATTACTGTGGTCACCAACACTTGCTGCTAATTCTAGCAAGTGTGTAAATTGCCCCATGCTGATCTGCTTCCCTGGTTGCTTCCATTTGCAGTGAGGCATAATCTGAAGGACTGCACCTTGTACTCATTTGCAAAGCAAAATTTTTCCTAGGTGTAGGCAAGTATGGGATGAAGGAAAGGACATCCAGACATCATAAAGCAGCAATTTGTGTCCAAAGCATGTCCTGATGCAGTTTTACAGCTGCCAGCAGAGGGGTAACCAGCCATGTAGACAACAGCTGCATTGCCAAGGAACAAAATTACAGAGCCAGATGTTCCTCTTGGAAGTACATTGCACTGAACTTGGCAGATGAGTGCTGTAGCTGCCAAGTACCTCTCTTATTTGGTCATAGGTAACGATCCCTCTATCAGGGAATGGGGAGGAAAAAGACTACACAGAATATCCTCATCAAAATGTTTTTGTTAAAACGTTAACTTCTCTTGGACCAAATGATTTTGGAGCTCCATGGCAACCTTCACATCTTGAAGGATGATGTTGTTTACTACCAGGCATGAAGTGAGAAACTTACAGTAACTGAAGCCAAGTGCTTTCAAGGTATTTGTTACTGAAAGGTGACTAAAAGGCTGATATTTTTATAGCAACCACAGTTGCCTGTGGGCGCTGTTGTAGTTCTCAGCTAAGACTGCAAGTGAGAAGGAGAACTTCTGTTTCTGTCTTTGAAGTAAAAACCAGTAGTCTGGTTTTCTGAGGACATGTTTATGCTGCAGCCATATCTGTGATGCAGAGTGGTAGAGGCAGACCCAATCTAGCTTTAAACTAGTCAGCTGGGCGTTAGTAGAGACTAATCACTGCAGCGCAGAGCACCTTCATCAAGTCACTGCCTGTATATCTTCACTGGAAAAATTTGAAGCCTGGTGTTGCCTGTACTGCTGTCTAGAGCTAACACTACTAGGGTCCCCATTACTCTGCAATGGCAGTATGTAGACACAATAGAGCCAGATTCATGCCAACTAGTGGGATGCAATTCATAAAAGTGCTGGAGTTGAGGGTCTGGCCACAGTGTTATCAACAAAGAATGACTGCTACCTCCCTAGGGAGATCTAACCCTCCAAAGACTCCAGACACTTCTATAAGTACTTACCTAGTGAGAAATTAGATGACTTAATTTTTGGAAATAAGTAATATAAGCATGTCTGAAATAACTGAAGAGAAAATTCATGTCTTATGTCTTTCAGTTATCTTTCTTAAAGCTTCTGAATTTGATCCTTCTCTCCTGAGACTCTCAAGTTGCAAACACAATTCTTTCTTTAAGTATCTTCTATTTAATAACCAAAGAAACTATCAATAGCCCAAATCCCTCTGCCAAATAAATCTCATGGTGAGGAACTTACCTCTAAAAATTACTTTGGGACAACATTTCCCATGTGTGATATTAAACTCACCCTTGCTCCACTAACAAATTTAAGATCTGATATCTCAGGGATTGCAACGGAGCTCAGTAAAGCCCCAGATCATTAATGAAACTTGCAGGTCATACTGAATGATTTCTTTGCCTCCAATCGCATCTAGTTCATGGCCCTACTACTCATCAACAGCTGAGGGAAGGAAAAGGTCAAGTTAAAAACTGTGGGTTTGGACTGAGAACAGGCTGCGCTGTTTACACATTTTCCAGGGTCTCAGGGACAATAAGTTTCTCTCCCCATCTAGTGGTCATAAAGAGACTTTTAATAAAGCAGTAGTTTAAACCTGGGTTTTTAACTGCCCTCTGTGAGTGATGCATTTTGCACTTTTTCCATGCCAACACAGGGAATAGGTGGTTGTTCCCTTTCTTGTAGCTGAGATGAAAGCAGAGATGAGAATTTCTGCAGATTCTTTTTGTTTCCAATACACTCTTAATCAAAATATAATGAGGTAAGAAACAGAACTGATGGTAGGGAATGATAACAAACGACTGGGAAGTGGCTGTTAATTTTAATTTCCTCTAATTCTCCTGTGTGAGTTTTCTGGTGAGTGAGAGTAAGATTGAAATGTGACAGGAACAGAAGCATCTCCATTGCTGACAGATTGTTTGGCCTGGTTGTCATTGATTCTTCCTGGAAACAATGTGACATTGGGTGAGAGAACAGGAACATGGAATCAAAATTAATATTGATGTTAAGAAAGTCTGCTACTGACTTGTCTAAATCTGGGGGCTAGCAGAGTAAGTAGTGAAAGCAAATGGAAACTGAATTTTTCCCATTCCAGTGCCCTAATTTGTTATCAGAAACATGGGAAGAATATATTTGATAGGTGGACCACTCAGTGGATAAAGAACTGGCTGGACGGCCACACACAAAGAGTTATGCTCAAAGGCTCAATGTCCAGCTAGAGACCAGCAATGAACGGCGTCCCTCAGGGATCTGTGCTGGGACTGGTCTTGTTCAACATCTTTGTCAGTGATGTGGACAGTGGGATTGAGTGCACCCTCAGCAAGTTTGCTGATGACACCAAGCTCTGTGGTTTTTGTTGATATGCTGGAGGGAAGGAATGCCATTCAGAGGGACCTTGACACACTTGTGAGATGGGCTGATGTCAACCTGATGAAGTTTAACCATGCAAAGTGCAAGGTCCTCCACCTGGGTTGGAGCAATCCCAGGCACAGCTACAGGTTGGGCAGAGAAGAGATTCAGAACAGCCCTGAGGAGAAGGA
>JASSUY010036612.1:0-36733 GCA_032466535.1 Forpus xanthops
TCTCCCCAGGCCGCCAGGCGCGCAGCAGCCCGCCCCGCATGGCGGCGCTTCCGGCGCGGAGTGATGACGAAAGCAGAGGCGCGGATCGCCCCCCTCAGGCTGAGGCGGCGGCTCCATCTTGGTGCGGGGAGGTGCTTCGGGGGAGGGCAGCGCTTTGCTCGGCCTAGCGGCCCGGGGAAGCGCTGCAGCCCTGGGTTCTGTTTGTCCGCCGTGTCAGCGCTGCCCGGGAGAGCGTTCCCTGCCGTGGTGGACCCGCAGCCTTGTCCCTCCTGACTGTGAATTGGCCGCTCCGCCCCAGTGCGGAGATAAGAGAAGGCGGGGGTGTTGACACCGCGGGCATTGAGGCTCTGCTGGCTCCGACTCAAGCTCATTTCTGTGTCCGCCTCTGGACTGCTTTGTTTTAACAGTGATTATAACTTCAAGAATGTTTTCTTGTGGGGTCAGAGTAACCACTTAAAGGAGCTGTCTTCTCCCATAACATAAGTATAAAACTATTTTATCATTCGAAGAACATTCTTCCCACCCATGGGAAGATGGGTTGGTTTGCTTTCCATTTCATGTAAGTTACATACACAGATTCCCTGCGCATCTAAATCTGTGTGTATCCTACAGCTTCTGACAGTGGGAATTTCTAAAACATGGAATGTGAGAGGTTTGGGAACAGTTTCAGTGACAATATGTCAGTTACTTGGACACTGGGTGTTGAAGTCAGATGGATACAGGAGGGAAATCTCAGGAACAGGGAATCTTCTGCCATGTCCAGCAGCACTGGGCATATTCATTCCCTTTTGCGTGTGTTTTGCTCATCCTTAGGGACTTCTCTCAGACACAGAAGGTGCCTCTGCTTCCAGTGATAGAAAGAAAGGAGAAATGAGTGCTGTTATAGATAACAACAGATGAGACAGGATATCCTAAATGTGATGCCTATTCTGCACCCTGAGAAACAGAGGGTACACTAGCAAAACCTGAGGCATTTCCTAGCTGAGTATCAGGACATAAAACTTAACTGCTCCAGAAAACTTAGTTCTCTGTTACTTGTGGAACCCCATGGAAATCCTCAGTTTAATCATGTACAGGACACCATTCAGTTCCAGACACCACATCTTGAAGTGCATAGATGAAAGGATATAGTCAAATACAAACAGGAGGGTAGCAAGGATGAAGGAATGGCTTCTGCTTGAGAAGAGACTGAATCAACCAGCGCAGTTCATGTGGGAAAGCAGAAATGAGAGAAGGGCAGGTGAGCAGTGTCTTATCACAAATACTAGGGAGCTGGTAAACAGGGAGCAATTAGTCACTGCACAGGCACTGAGTGATTACAGGCACTTACGGGCATCAGGTCTCGAAAGAGAAAGCAGCATTCCACACAGTGTGTAATTTGACTGCTTCTTTTAGACCCTGAAGAAGATTTAGAATCATGGAATTGTTAGGGTTGGAAAGGACCTTAAGATCATCTAGTTCCAACCCCTCTGCCAGGGGCAGGGACACCTCCCACTAAACCATGTCATACAAGGCTATGTCCAACCTGGCCTTGAACAGCAACAGCGATGGAGCATTCATAACTTCCTTGGGCAATCCATTCCAGTGCCTCACCACCCTTACAGTAGAGAACTTCTTCTTTATATCCAATCTAAACTTCCCCTGTTTAAGTTTGAACCCATTACCCCTTGTCCTATCACTACAGTCCCTAAAGAAGAGTCCCTCCTCAGCATCCATATAGCCCCCCTTCAGATAGTGGAAGGCTGCTATGAGGTCTCCATGCAGCCTTCTCTTACCGAGGCTGATCAACCCCAACTTTCTCATCCTGTCTTCATACAGGAGGTGCTCCAGTCCCCTGATCATCCTCCTGGGCCTTCTCTGGACTTGGAACAGTTCCATGTCCTTTTTATATTGAGGACCTAATATCTCTTTGATCACTTAATATCTTGGATGCTGCAAAATACCCATGGTTTCCCAACACAGACAGCAACAGTTGCTGATTGAGTTGGAAGGAGATGTCCTGTGTGGTGCTGGTGAATACCAGCTCACTGAGGTCTTCGGTGAAACCAGCACATCAGAAAGCCCGGGGATGCATCATGCGTGTTTGTATGGCCCAAATGCCATCCAAAAGCTGGGAATTTGAACCTGCCATCCAGCTGCTGCTCACTGTCAATTTCCAGGTATCAGATCCTGGTCTGAGAGGCAATGAATGTGTCAGTGGCACATGGGCACCAAGAGTGGAGCTGCTGCACACCAGGGGACTGAAACCCTGGAGATGGATTCTCAGTTCTGGCAGGATTAAAGCTCCTGGAAATACTGACACTCTGTGCTGAGTTTTTGCCAGCCTTACACATGGAATAATTAATGTTGCGTTTATGAAGTGGACTTAAATTCACTCCAGCATATTTGCTTCCAAGTAATTAATGCTCTGATGTGAGTGTTTAAACAGATCACAGCTATTGTTTAATGTCAGGCCTTGGACACATCAATTTTTACCTGGAGATTTATTTCCGTGTATTTTTTTTCAGCAGGATGAAAGCAGCAATCTGATTCACAAAAGAACATAAAGCTCACAAATCTTGCTTCCCTGCTGTGTTTGAACTCTGCTTTTGCACATGGAGAGAAAAGAAATCCCCACAACCCCGCATGTTTAGTTATTCTATAACCAGGCATTTCAGGTCAAAGACACAGAAGGGATCAAAAAAGATAAGCAAAACTAAAATGCCAAGGTCAGAGAAGTTCTTCCTAAGCGTAATGAAGACAAATCCACGGAGGAAGGAGAACACCAATCAACGTCCTATCTTCACTTTGCTTCCTAGCCAAAGACACTGAAAGTGTCTCCAAGAAGTGAAAAGATATCTCCCATGAAAGAGTGCCAGCGTTGTCAAGGGAAATACAAAAGAAAACACTCGCAGGCATTACTGAAGAGATTGGCCTGAGCGTGTTTGTGCTCTTCTGGAGAAGGAGAGGATTACTGGGTGCAAGAGACAACTGTAGTCAGTGGGAAACTGGGTTTATTTAGTGCTTTCCCACATGGACCCCTCTTCTGCAAACAGCCCAAAGGCAGGACAGGACCCAGAGAGCCACTACGGAGCTGCAAGTTGCCTGATGTCCCATGGGCTTCAGGCACTCTCTCACCTCTGGTTAGGTTTCTTCACCTGGTTTGAGGCTTTGGTTTCGGGCAGCGTGGGTTACATCAATGTGTCCCGCTGGGGAAGCTTTTCATTTTTCTTTTTTAAACACAGGTACATAAACCAAGCCATGTAGGAAACTGGGATTGAAAAGGGACCTTCTGGGGCTTTGCAGTCACCCTCCTCTTACAGTCACCTCTTCACCATGTGTAGCATCTCCATCCCTTTACTCAGAGACTGCACTACAGGGGCCAGGCATTTTCTTTACACCCTTCTCAAAGGCATTGAGCCAGAGGATTTGGGTTTATAGCTTCTGAGACCATCACTGTACCCCATCCCTGGCAATAGAAGGATCACAAGGACACTTAGAGATGCATTCCCTGAAGAGATGGCACTTTTTAAATGATCCAACTTGAAATGAGGAGGAAGGACAGCCCAATTTACAGCATGGTGTGATGTCCCGGCTTGACCTGCCTCCCCTGGCAGAGAGGAGCTCTTGTTTCCTGGAGGATGCATTTCTGAGTGTTAGTTCCCATCCCACTGCTGCCAGGCTGACACTGAACAGTAAAACATCTCTCTCTGGGGAGTGTGTATGTCTGGTGAGTGAAACTTCACCGTGGCAGCCAGAGGAAGCTCTGAAATAGATGTGAGATGGGATTCAAAGGATTAATCACCCTGGAACATGGCTTCGGTGCCAAAGACACTTTATTTCAAGCTGTAAAATACCAAGGACTTCACAAACATAAGGATACTGTGCCCATCTCCTGTTAAACTTTGCTAACCAGTGCTAGCTATGTGCTCCAAGCCTGGCACTGAAAGTTACCTAGCTTGCTCTGCAGTATGCACCTCCCGCCACGGGTCAAATATTTCCAGGAGGAGGAATCTTCCTTTGCCAATGTGGCTGGCTCAAAAAGCCTTGTGACACTGTAAAGCCTTTTAGCAGGCTGCTGACTTAGCCAACTGTTGCCAGTACCTGCAAAACAGGGATGGCAGAATCTCCAGTGGGTGCTTTGCCTGCAAAGTCAGTCACTCTTGTGAGATGCTCCGAGAGCCTTAGAATGACCATTCACTGAAGGAAAAAAAAAGGGCTTTATCAGGACATGCTTCCTTTATGCAATGAGGACAGAGCCAGCAGAGTGAACGTTATCATTTATTTTAACCACAGGGTAACTTATTACTGAGTGTCATTCTGCTCAGCATGCTCTCTTAATACTGATTAGGCCAATAGCTTGAGCAAATAAGCTGAAAGTTCCTATGGTTCATTCTTTGGGAAAAGGTCATTCACCTCATGTAAATGGACCCACTAAAGAGGTGTGTTTTTTTCAGGGGCTGTAGTGAACCTCACCTGTTGGACTGGCCTTCAGACATGACTCAGGAGCAGAATGAATCACAGCTTGTAGTGTACCAAGAGTAGGAGGAAAAGCAATCTTGTCACCGTGGTGAGGCACTGAAGGCTGCTTGGAGGAGACATCTTCAGACAGCAGGGCTTGAAGAAGAAATGTAGCTTCCTCTCTGCTGGAACAGCCTGTTTCTGGTGAGTTACTGGAGATGAACACACATTCCTGCTCCTGGGTTAATTTGTAGCTATCTGTAAAGAAAGGCTTCTTCATTTATTTCAGTTAGAAATCTGTGCACATTTTAAGCAAAGGCTGCATAACTTGTTAAGGGAGAGACTGAATGGCAAGTGAGAAGCAGGCTGAGATAACTCTTGCCTATAAGCAGCCTGGAAAGCAGTCATACAAAAATATTTCCTATAACTCAGGTTTGCTCTTTAACTTTTGACTTTACAAAGGTTAAAGATTAGTACAGATTGCCTTCTTGCTCTGGTATTTTAAATATTAAACATTTCTCTTGTGTTCTTTAATTAAACTCAGTTCTTAATGTGCCCTTATAAACCAACCCGTCCATTTGTATCTCCATGGTGTGCAACTCTATATCCTTTAAAACCCCAAAGGCAGGGCATCCCACTTTTGTAATGAATTTGGAATAACTGATGCATTTTGACACAGTCAGTATAAGGTAAGATAACCTCCAGAAAATGAGTCTGGGTGACAAGAGGAGACTAATTTACAAGGACTGGGATGTTATAAGCGCATTGTCCCTTATTGTATAGTGAGTATTGAGTATGGAGTCCAGAGAGACATTATCATCCTAACAGAAGTCTTTTTTCCCCCATCTTTACTTGTATCAATGTAATAAGTATCCCAAGACTTCTTATTTATAGAGTGAGGGCAACACCCAGCTTGGCAACAATCATGTATATTAGACCTGATACAAACCAATATACAAAGCTCATGGTAGTTTCACAGCATCACGTATGGTACTCTGGCTGGAAGGAGTCCATGTGTAACTGGGGACATGTGTGTTATGCCAGCCTTTAGAGTACCATTTAGGTGCTGGGATCAATATGTAGAGCAAAAAGCAGCCACTTGCTATTTTACTGTATTTTCTTGAGATTCTGTTGGATGCCACCGAAGTCCACAGATGCTGGTTTTGAACAGCTGACGAGTGACTCTTTGTTCCTGAAATACACACGGCACACAAATTTTGCAGCTTTTGCTGTGAAAATCCCACGTGCAAAAAGAAAGAAATGACAAAATTGTTCAGGTGTAAATATAAACTCAAAATAACACAGGAAAAGTGTTTCTTGAGAGGTGCTGGGTCTTAGTTCTATCTTCTTCCTTCCATAAAAGCATAAAATATATGAGTTTTCTCTCTTTTGAGCTTTCTGTGCTGTACTCAAGCAAGGAAGCAACCTCAGAAGGGTCTTGGGTGTCTTCAGAAGTCTAGAAGACCAAAGTCTGCAGCTTAGAGTTGTCAAAGACCTGGATCTAGGGGCTCATCTCCAAACAACAGCAGCCAGAGTGACAGCTGAGATATGTGGGCAGGGAAGCGATGGAGAAGACATCACCCACAGTCTCTCAGCTTGTTTGGTGAAGCAGTGATCTCTCTCCCACACCAGAATGTGGGCAGTGGGGCAGAGCCACTGTGTGGTGGAAGCTGGAGAAGATGGTCTCAGAAATCTCTCTTTCAGGCTGAAAGATCTAAAATCTGTTGGGACTTGCTCCTTCCCTACTGGGGAAAGTGGAGGTGCAGGCAGCATTCTGGATCCTGCTCAGGCTTTCCACTGGGGTAGATACATTAGCCTGAGAACACTTTGCTTTGTAGCATTGAATGAAGCTTCCAAACTAGTTTGGTCACTTTTATGCAGGTATCTAAGATCTTTAAAATAACAGGGGGGTCCCTTACAGTCTTTTACCTAAATTTCCTGTTAGTGCACAGCAAACATCCATTCTGCTACTGTATTGTACCTGAGAAGCTCCAGTCTATGGGAGATCTGGCAGCCACAACTTTGTGAAGTAGAGAAGTACCTCTAGCAGCTGTGTAGCATCCCTACTGTGCGTGCCAGCTTTAGCGTGGACACCAGGAGGTAGCCCACAAGTTATGAAACACCTTAGAAGAAAATCAGCAACATGTATGTCAAATATGCCTGTTGGAGCAAATGATTAGACAGGAGCTTTGCACAGCAAGATTTAGCACGTTCAAGTGGCACCTTCTCATTAGGGTGTAGTAGACTTGTAACTTGATTTCATTGGCACCATAAGTTTATGTCCTCCTTTGTGAGGACTGAAAGGAGTGAATAAGCTTAAGGGTACTTGGACAGCAAGGTAATTGGCACAGCTAACTGCAGGGAGCAGCTTTACCCATGCTTTTTGAAATACAAAGTGGACCATGTATTTGAGGGTCCTCAAAGAATTGCTCACAGGTGGTTTTCTGGCAGCAGAGAGCAAGCCTGCATGCCTGTTTAACTATAAAATGTGAACTTTGAATTGTGAAGACATTGGAAAGGTGTGTGGGGGAGAAATAGTAGCAATCATTAGGTCTATAACCGACAGGACAAGTGCCTCCCTGAGGAGTCAGCAACAGTGTTGTTGACACACCTGGAACAGTGGAACATGGTCGGGAGTGATTTGCAAGGAAGAGTTTCAGATGCTGCCACACTAAGAAGGCAGGTAAAAGTTGAGAGTGTCAGTTGTAAAAGTCTTAGTCTTCATGTAGTAATTAATGAGGGACGCACGTTTGTTGTGGTGTCATTCACCTGTGAGCAGGTGATGGTTCAGGTGAGGCCAGTGAGCAGTGGTGGAGCACTGGGGAGAGCCAGCCAACCATCTCAGACTGAGAGTGCACAGAGGAGTATCCTCTGCTCAGGTCACGTCCCTCCAAAGGAAGCTGAAGTTGGGCAAGCTGCCTTAAAAGCTGGATTGATGCCACTGACAGGTGAGGGACTAAAGGTCAAGGAGGAGCTTTCTGCTTCTCTGAGGGATGTGAGTTACCTTTGCCTCAGTGGCAGCTGGCTTTTCCTCCTCTTGGAGCTGAGCTCACCAGTTCCTCATCTCCACACCCTTATTCTGCCATCCCTGGACTGGCAGCAGGTAGTCGCTTTCCACAAAGTGTATTCTCTAAGGATTGTGACAGGGAAGCAAGGAGAGAAAAGGGAGGTTAGCTGGGGAGGGGCTGGCTTACAGCAGCTGAGCTCACATCTGCACAGTGTCACCTAGGCAAGGGGCCCAACCCCGGGCAGCAGACCTGCTCTGCTCTCACTTCAGTGGCTCCCAGGATGTCTGCACCCTGTCCTGGCAGCTCAGACTCACATTCACAGGAGAAAACAGATGCCACAGCTGCAGGGGTACATCAGGTCTGAATACAGAGCTGGAGCAGAGAGGGGAATCAGCATGAGCACAGTCATTTGAAAGATCATCTCTACTTGTGGTTTAGTCTCCTTTCATCTGCTGTAGACATTAGAGGAGAAATATGCTGGCCTGCTGTCTCCAGTCCCTCTGAGTAATAAACCCAGTGGCACTGTATGGTGGGAGCTAGCAGAGGTTACCTTACCCACCACCTCTCATCCCTTTTTCTTTCCCAGACATCTGCTTACTGAAGAAACACTGGTAAAGGCATGATCCACCCCAGCACACATACAAATATGAAGCTTTTCTGGATAATCCCATTTTTCCTGCTTCAAGGTAGAGTCTTATCTTGGTGGATAATGGTGTGGGTGAAGCAGGGCGCACATATAGAACCTTCTCCACTTCTCAGTGCATGAGATAAGGTTGTGCCCTCCTGGCTGTGTTCTGCCTGCCTGGGGAGACATGTTAGGCAACCCTGGGGAGCCAGGAGAAGGCCATTTCTAGCCTGAAGAATTGCAGTGTACAACCACTGCATCTTTCTGCTCTTTTGCTCCACAGCTAATGCAGAGCAAGGTATGGATGTCCCCACAGCCCTCGCCAGCACAGACATGTATGACCGCATAGCAGACGTGACCCTTGCGGTGGGTATAGGTCAAGAGGAGCTGGAGGAGCTGCTCTGGTTCTTCCGCACAGAAGACCGTAAGTCCCATTGACTTTCCTGAATTGAGAGTTGAAATAGAGATAGACAGTCCTTGGCTGTTAACCCTCCTCCTAATGAGGTGCCAGAGGGAATTACCTGAGGATATGATTTGCCGCAGATACATAAGCTCTCAGTCTCACCTCCAGAAGAAGCATGGGTAAAGACAGGCATGAGGCTTTGCTGAGATAGTGTTTCCTCCCAGAGTGAGGTTCAGCCTCTTTCCAGGTACAGCTTGCCAGGAGGGCAAAGGTCTGGGATGACCAGTGATTTTGGCAGGGTAGAGGGAGCAGGTTGATATGAGCAGGTCAGTGCCATGAGGATCAACTTCAAAGCCACAAAAAATCAAGGACAGGGCACCTGCTGCCGTCCGTGCTGCGCCCTTCTGCCCATGTTCAGAGGCAGAATCTATCCACCCACGTGTGTAGTGGTGAGGAAACCTGCAGAGCAGAGGGGTCCTTCTAGCATTGCTCTTGGTGGGACACTGCAACTCCCAGCCTTGCTCCCAGCCTGGGATACAGCTGAAGCCATGTGTGGCAGATGTGGCCAGCATGAGAGATACAGAGCTGGAGGTGGAGGCTGTGAGTGGCACAAAGCAGTGGTGTAAGCCCGGGGAGGGGAAGTTGCTGGAGGTTATCCCCAAAACCATGACCTGTGTGCTCTGCTGTGAGTGCTGAGCTGGACATGGGCTCCTCTGCCCTCATCCTGCAGCCAAGCCATGACACTCTGAGCTTGGGTATCCTTGGAAAAGGCCTGGCTGGGCTCTGCAGGTCACACTGCTCTATGCATGCTAACGCTGCCTCTCTGCTTTCCCCCAGCATCAGCATGGAATTACTCCGTCCTTGCGCTTTCCTTTGTGGCCATGATTTTGGGTCTTGTCCTTCTGGCCCTTAATGTTACACGGAACAGGTGAGACAGGAAAATTTGTGTGTCTTTTGGTGTGCAGTGGAGTGCTGAACCCCCCCAGCAGCCAGGGTTTGGCAGAGCAAAGCAGGGCAAGCCCTGAGTGATGGGGAAAAGAGCAAAGATAATCTCCCTTTGAACCGAGCTTCTTGTAAAACCTTGCTTGACTCCCTGTTCTCCTTGTGTGTTGCTTGGAATGAGCCCCTTCTCTTCTCCAGGCCACGGATCCTCAGCAGTAAATTGCCTGTGACAGCTCTGCCCAGCCCAGCCAGGCTGCTAGGAGGGAAGGAACATTAAATGCATGGTGTGAGGTGCTTTCCATTTGAGGGGCTCTGGAGCAGGACACCCCAGCCTTGCTGTCTCCATTCCTATAATGTACCCCTGGGCTGTACTGCTGCACAACAGCTGAGGAGCAACTCACTGTTACCTACAGCAAGAGAACTTACCTCTGAGTCAGCTTCCATTTCTAATGAGAGAAAAAGAACTGATGTCCCAAGTCTGCCACACTTGTTTAATGATGGTTTACTGACTGTTGCTGCCTCACCGTGGTGTGCTGTGTGTTCTCCGAGTGTGGCAATAGCCACAACTCAAACACCGCAGACCTCTTAACAACACGGTGCAGCTGGTTTCCCCACAAGTAGCTGCTGTGTTCCCAGAGCCAAGGTGTGAAGAGCTGGGTGGAACCATCTCTGCAGGTAGATACTTACCCCAGGTGTCTGCTGGGCTTGCTGCTTCATTCCGTGTTTCCTTTCTATCTCTTCCCTGCAGGAAAAGGAAGAGCCACATGTGCAGCGCAGCAGTGCAGACAGCTCAGCAGGCGGAGCTGGAAGCCAAGCAAGCCCTGGTCCCTGTGAACGAATGCAGCCCGAATGAGCTGCGGAAGGAGGAGCCGGTGCCCCAGGATCAGAGATCAGGAGAAGTTGTGGTGCAGTGGAAGGATGGGACCGTCACGTCACTGTATTCAGAGAAGTCTGAGGACGCTCTGTAACAGCAGCTTCAGTCCAACCATTGAGGCCCTAAGGAATGTATCAGAATGTCTCGATCCATAGTGATGGAAGTTTAAAACCACAGTTTAGCCCTGGGATCAAAAGAGAATAAAAAGCAGCAGTGGAGCTGCACCACACAAGTGGCTCTGGACTTGCAAACCTGGGCCTCCCCGGCTCAGCTCCCAGCTGGCTGGTCTTTACCTGCTGCTCTCAGTGCCTCCAGCCTTCTCTCCCACACTGCCTTCATCCCCTGTTGCACCCAGGCTGGAGCTGAGCCGGGACAAAGGGCAGGAGGTGTGGGAACACACCATCAGCCAGGGAACACACTGTCCTGTCCCATCAGGAAAACAGCCACATGGACACAGAGGCACTTCTGTTCTTTTCAGAAACAATCTTTACTAAAATACCTTCCAAAGTGGTTGATTGAAATCCCGTATTGAATCCATCAGTAAGGTCATATATATATATATGCTATATGTACAACTATACACGTGGTGTGTTACTCTGCAGAGTAACTGCTACTCCAGGGAGAAGCAGAACCTTTAACCTGATACAGCAAATGAAGCTGAGCACACAGCCCTTGGTCCTGGCTCGGGCACAGGCAGAGCCTGGTCTGGTTTGGGATTCACTTTGTGCCCTTCACTGAGCACACATAGGAGCCATGAAATAACTTAAGACATATTTTAAACACATCAGTCTTTTAAACAAAGGCTTTTTGAGCACGTTCTCATCAGGGAAGCATCTCTCCTTGCAAAGCCTTTGAAAGGGAGCACTATAGTGTAAAACGTGGATGAAACCCTGGCTATTTCGGTATGACTTATTTGATGCATGGGAATTGGTCTTGGGACACCTGAGGCCTTGAGTTGGCTTTAACAGTATCTGCACCTTGGATTAAAAATACCCAGAAATTCCTCTTATTGCTCGGTGAGGGCACCTTGGGGGGAGCAAGGTGAGTGCCCTGTGCTTCATTCATGATTGATTCCCCTTCCTGGGCTCCCATCGCTGTGCTCTGAGCTGGATGGGGGTCCCTGGGGACAGTCCTCATTGTCCCCGCAGTGCCTATGGCTCCAGCTGCTCAGAGAGCTGCCTGGATACACCCTGGAAGCTAGGCTGGTCCGTGGTGCTGTTGGCAGGACAGGATGCACCCCGCTGCAGCACTCAGCCAGAGGAGCCATGGCAGGGGCAGGCAGGGTGACGCCAGGATGGATTTCAAGCTCTCAGCACCCCATCTGCTCACCACATCACCACCACCGCCAGCAGCCCCTCAGTCCATCACGGATAGCCTCGGTCCATCCAGAGCCGGGGAGCAGAGCCTCTGCACACCCCCTCTGCAGCAGGAACACCTCTAAAATATCTTGAACCCCTTCAGCAGGGTGAGCGTGGGAGCCTTCCTCTTGCTCTGTGCCCGCGACGATTTGACAGTGACCAGCTTGGCCTGTGCCACCGAAGGCATCTCCTTGTAGTTGACGGTGGAGAGCGTGTTGAAGGCGCAGCCGGCCAGGCCGTGCCGGGTGGGCAGTGCCACCGGCGTGGCCACGGGCAGTTCCTCAGGGATGAAGAGCGGCCGCACGGGCAGGTTCCAGTGCTCCCGGCGCCGCACCTCGCGCACGGCCTCGTGGAACACGTGCTGCACCCCGGCGAAGTCCTGGCACGCTGACACCTCGTAGTACAGGCACCCGAACCGGTGTGCCACGGACAGCCCTTCGGCTGCTGGCACCTGCCTGCCGAGAGCCAGAGGATGGCTGTGGTATCCCCAGGGATGCCTCCAGCCGAAAGGAGAGCGAAGGGGGGAGCACCGTGAACATGAGTCCCAAATTGGTTTGCCTTTCCCAAAATCCCAGAGCAACAGGCTGCGTGGGGCCCTGGGGAATCACACAACTTCCCACGCCAGGGATGCGATGGCACTGGGAAGCAGGGAGGAAACAGCCCGGGCTGTGGGGACAGGGAAGGCTGCGTGCTGGGAGCGCAGAGTGGGACAGCAATGTGCGTGACTCAAGGATCCGTGGGACCAACGTTCAGAACAGCACAAAAGGCCATAAAACCACACTGGGGACGTGCAGTGCTGGCAGCGGGACGGGTGAGGAAGAGCTCCAGGGAAAGGGCACATCCAGAGGGGAGCGAGGAGCTGGAGCAGGCTCAAGCCCTGCCTTGGGACCGTCACTGCCCAACCGTGGAGCTGGAAAACATCCCACTGAAAATACCAATGGGCTCAAACTAAACACATCATCCCCCGGGCAGGAGGGCAGGAACCTCGGGGATGTGGGAGGACGTGGTATGTACCAACAGGGGTGGAAATACCGCAATAGGAATCAGATTTGGACACTGCATCCCAACTGGAGGGATGGCAGGGGGGGATCTGTGAGCTCTTCCCACCGGGAAAAGACAGCTTTGCCCCATGCCCAGTACCTGTACTCCTCCATGTCCAGCTTGTTGCCCAGCAGGAGCACAGGACAGTGGCTCTGGCGGCCCTTCGCATGCAGGGCCAGGACCTCCAGGTAGCGCTGGCAGCCCTCGAAGCTCTTCCTGTCATCGATGCTGTACACCACGAGGAAGGCGCTGGCCCAGCACAGGTAGCGCTCGCAATTCCCAGGGCCATCCTGCAGGCAGAGGAGCGCTGAGCCGTGGTCCAGCCGCATCCAGCCGGGTCACAGCAGGCATGTGGCACCAGCGCTGCCCCGGTGTCTCACCTCGTCAGCAGTGTCCATCACCTTCAGCAGCACAGGCTGCTGGTCCACCAGCTCCTCCGAGGTGTAGGTGTCCTCTGCAAGGAGAAGGGTGGTTGTGAGGATGGGCTGGGGTATCCCGTCTGCTCCAAAGCCAAGCAGAGCCCTGGATGCTTGGGACACGGGGGAAAAATCCCAGCATCTGACACCTCCCACCTTCCTAAGGCAGCATTACTTTGGGTGATGCTGCTGGGAAGCATGGCTAGGAACAGTTATTTCTCCCTGTACGCTGATGGGCTCCCATGGGATAAGGAGGAAGGGAAGGAGCCGGGCGCAGCCATCACTGCACCCAAGGCTCAGCCCTTATCTAAATGCCACGACATGGCGAGATAAAGCGAGTCTGGGCCTTGACACTGGGGCTGTTTCCCAATCAATCAGGCAGAAGCAGCACCCCTTTCCTTTGGAAGGAGGGAAGGCAAGAGCCGCTGAACCATTCCCATGGGAGAAAGATGCCTGCTCCCGCTGGTCCTAACGGATGCCTTTCAGAAAGGTTTTGACGTGGGAAGATGAAACCACATTCCTAAACCAGATCCGAGGAGGAAAGGATTTGATCCTTCTTTCCTAAGTCACTGAGTTATGAGGAGCTGCAGTCGGTTCCTGGCCAAGCTCCCTATCTCCCTAATGTCTCCGATAAATCATTCCTGGTTCTTCCCCATGCCCTGGAATCCGGCCGAGGAAAATAGTGATTAATTACTCAAACGAGTGGAATACGATGCCCAGAACCGCTCATTGCAGAGCACAGCCCCGGGGGCCATCAGCTCTGCAGCCCCCTTGGCCCAGCCCTTCCCTGCCTGACAACCCAGGTGCGCCCCAAGGACCCCCCATAACTGCTGTCAGCCTTTGGGGTGATGGGACATTTCCCGCAGGGAGGGCGCTGCCTGTGTTTGTACGGGCAGCGCTGGCTCACATCCAGCCCTTCTGTTTGTCAGGGAATGGGGGCTGTTTGCTTTCCCCTTCCATGCCACATTCGTGGCAAACGCAGGGAATGGGGAGGATGCTCCGCGGGAGCTCACGGAGGGGCAGCGTCGGTGGAGGAAGCGCCTTACCCAGGTTCGGATCGTATTCGCTTATGAACCTCTTGGTTAGAAACTTCACGGTCAGAGCTGCAGGAGGTGAAAGGGATGGGTGAGGCCGATGTCCCCCCCCGGCACCTCAGCATCACCCTGATGCCCCCCCCCATCCCCGTGGCATCGGGGCGCCCGCCTCACCTGACTTGCCCGCCCCGCGGCACCCCACGATGGCCACGTTGCACTCGCCGAGGGGGCTCTGGGGCTGCCGCTCGCCGCCGGCTCGGGGTTTGCCGAACATCGAGGACATCCTCAGCCCTATGGGAGAGACGCGAGGGGACACCCGATGCCATCCCCGGCGGGGACCTTCCTGGGGGATCCCCTCTTCTCCATCCGCATCCCGCCGGCAGCAGCATCCCGGCTCCCCGCCAGCAAAGAGAGGGACCCCCGCGGCCCTCTGCCCGCCCTCTGCACCCCACAACGAGAAGAGAATCGCTGCCTCCCACCTTAAAGCCCTGCGGGGCTCTCGAGGGGCCTTGGGGAGCAGCAGCCCCCGTGCTCCCGGAGCGGATGAATGAGGCAGGAGGAGGCTCCCGCCGCTCGGCTCCAGCCAAACTCCTTGTAAGGAATGCTCCGCGCCGGCGCCGATGCACCCGAGCACGGGCCCCCGAGCTCTCGGCGCTCCGGGTACGGACCCTGATCCCAAAACACATCGTGGCTCCACCTCACCGTGTCCCACCGGACACCCCACCGTGTCCCTCCGCTTCATCACGGCCCAGCACCTTCCATGTCCCCAGCAAGACACAACCTGGTCCCACCTCCCCGCCTGAGCCCGGTGCGCTCATGACACCTCCCGCAGGCAGAGCGGCACACGGGAGCGATGCTGCCTGTGCATCCATCCTGCCCACCACGTGCACGGCTCCTCTGGATGCACCTTCTGATGCTGCAGAGGTCTTGCGGGGGGGACGGGACGGGACGAGACGACCCTTTTTCCACCCAAAAGGTGCAATCCCGAGGGGAAAAGGGGGATCCCGGGGAGCACTCACCGCTGCCCGCACCAAGCCATCAGTCAGCAGCACCCTGTGGGCTCCAAGCCCGAGTAGGTGGTGCAGGTTGAAGTCAGCGTTGTCATGGTGACCACAGCCATTTGGGATGGGACTCAGCAGCCGGGATGCAGGATACGGCCCCCACGCCGGCCCCAAGGGGTTTCTATGGGGGGCTGTATCCAGGGCCGGGGGGGTGAAGGCAGCTCCGTGGCCGTGCGGGGCTGCTGCTCCGTTGGGATTATTGCCCGTTAATGCAGGCAGAGTATTTTTAAACCCTCCCAAAATAGTCTGGGAGCGTGGAAGTCCCTGCAAGCCCCGGGATGAGGACCACGGGGGTCATTCCTCTGTGGGAAGCAGAGCCCCACCGGGGACCCCTAAACCCCCTTCGGACAGGTCAAGGATGCTTAAAGGCAACCGGAGCTAAACGAGGTACTTTGTACCAGTAAGGATCAGTGATGGCAACACGAGCTCAAAGCTCTCCCCTTCTCCCCTAAAATGAGGTATTTGGGGAGCCTACTGGTGCCAGGCCCTGAGCAATGGCTTTGATACCACACAGTGCTCCAGGAGCTCCCAGCTGCTGGAATGAGGGGCTGAGCAGAGAGGAAAGAATAAACCTTCAGCAGGGCTGAAATGATGCATCAGAACTCAACACTGGCTATAGGAGGTGATGGGGGACTTGGGGAGCAGCCCTGCTGCTGGCCCTCCTCAGCATCCCATGGCAGGGGTGAAATGGGGTTTCCAGCCAGGGAAAGCTGGGAATAGCACACAAATGAGTGATGTGCCACAAATAACACTTCTGTTCACTGTCAAGGGCTGTGTGTTCGCAGGGGTTGTCTCTGCCTGCAGCCGGACTGCTGCTGGTGAGGAGGCGCTGTGCTTCATTTTCCTCACCATAAGGTTATAGAACCCCAGAGTGGTTTGGGATGGAAGGGACCTCAAAGCTCCTCCAGCTCCAACCCCTGCCATGGGTAGGGACACCTTCCGCTGGAGCAGGTTGCCCCAAGTCCCTGTGTCCAACCTGGCCTTGAGCACTGCCAGGGATGAGGCAGCCACAGCTTCTCTGTGCACCCTGTGCCAGCGCCTCAGCACCCTCACAGGGAAGAGCTTCTGCCTAAGAGCTCATCTCAGTCTCCCCTCTGGCAGTTAAAGCCATTCCCCTTGTCCTGTCCCTACAGGCCCTTGGCCAAAGCCCCTCTCCAGGTTCCCTGCAGCCCCTTCAGGCACTGGAGCTGCTCTCAGGTCTCCCCTTAAGGCGCCTTCACTTCTCCAGGCTGAACAACCCCTGTCCATTCCCGATCGGATAAGCACAGGCTGGTTTATGGCTCCCCTTTAAAGCATCGCAAGGAGGATGCCTGAGAGCACAGAGCACAAAACCCGGCTCTGCCAGCGCTGTTGGACATCCTGCATGGGACGAGCCAGGATAGCGCCGGGCATCCCGGCCACGTCCTGCGCTGTCCGGTGACACCAGAGCCCTGCTGTGCAGTGGATGCCTGTGCAAGGCCCCGGTCACGAGCTCGGCTATCTTTAGCTGAAGGTATTTATATTCCAGGGCAGTGGCCTGGCGGCCACCGGACAGGCAGCAAAGGCATCAAAGGAGGCAGGAGGGGGCTGCACCAGGAGAGCATCGGGTGCTGCCCCACCACGCCTGGGTGAGGATGACCCCGGAGGAGGAAGGCTCCGAGGCAGGGCCCCCGCAGTATGTGCGCATCCGGGTGGAGGAGCAGTGGTTCTGCGTGGAGAAGGCGCTGCTGGTGGAGAGCAGTGAGTACTTCCGTGCCCTGTTCCGTTCGGGCATGAGGGAGAGCACGCAGGAGGAGATGGGGCTGGGGGAGCTGAGCGCGGCCGGGTTCTTCACCATGCTGCAGGTGCTGGCGGGGGAGAGGCCCGTCCTCGGCAGCGAGGAGACCTTCCAGGCGGTCGAGTGCGCTGCCTTCCTGCAGGTGAAGCCCTTGGCCAAGTTCTTGATCAACTCCATCAACTCCGACAACTGCATCCTGCTCTTCCAAGCCGCCGCCATATTCGGCCTCTTGGATCTCTTCCACTGCGCCGCGCTCTACATCAGGGACAGCTACACGGAGCTGGAGGAGTACCTGGACTGCCTCCCTGCAGACCTGCTGGCCTACGTGGAGTCCCTCCTACCCAGCACCTTCGTGGCAGTGGGAGCCCACACACCCACCTTCGAGTTCTTAGAGGACCTCTCCAGGACCCTCTGCTACCTGGATGAGGAGACCAACACGTGGAGGACCCTCTCCTGCCTGCCACTGAGCGCCAGCACGTTCCTAGCCGGCATGGCAACCATGGATAACAAGATCTACATCGTGGGTGGTGTGTACGGGGCCAGCAAGCAGGTGGTGGAGAGCAGCTTCTGCTACGATGCGGACACCAACACATGGAGCGAGTTCCCCAGTCCCCATCAGCTGCGCTATGATGCCCGGCTGGTTGCACATGAGGGTTTCCTCTATGCCATCGGTGGGGAGTACGAGAAGATCTCACTGAAGTCCGTGGAGAGGTACGACCTGGCCTCCAGCACATGGACGTTTGTCTCTGACCTGCCGCAGCCCAGCTCAGCAGCACCCTGCGCCCAAGCCATGGGGCAGATCTTCGTTTGCTTGTGGAAGCCACTGGACACCACCATCATCTACGAGTACCAGACCCAGCAAGATGCATGGCTTCCCATCACGGAGCTCAAGCGGCAGCAGAGCTACGGGCACTGCATGGTGGCCCACCGTGACAACCTCTACGTGATGCGCAACGGGCCCTCGGATGACTTCCTGCGTTGTGTCATTGACTGCTTCAACCTGACCTCACGGCAATGGACCGCCCTGCCCGGGCAGTTCATGAACAACAAAGGAGCCCTGTTCACCGCTGTCATCAAGGGCGACACCATCTACACCGTCAACAAGATGCTGACGCTGCTCTACTCCGTGGAAGAGGGGACATGGAAGTTCAAGAAGGAGCGGGCAGGGTTCCCACGCAGCGGCTCCCTGCAGACCTTCCTCCTGCGGCTGCCGAGGCGCGACCACAAGATCGCGATGTAGGTGAGCCCCCATCCCATGTTGGGATGCTCTCCTTGCACGTGGCCTGGGCTCTGCTCCCCCCGTCCCCCAGGGCTCCTCCTCTGCAGAGCCGTGCTCAGGTCCAGGGATGCTTCATGTTGGGCCTTGGAGGGGACACGAGACCCCATCGGAGGGAAAGGGGCTGCAGGCAGCTGCTGCCTGCCTTGCCTGCGCTGCATGGGCTGTGTATGAAGTCCTACCAGATGTGGGCTCACAAGCCAACCACGTGCAGGGCTTCATGGCTTCTGCAGGGGATGGATACCACAGAGATGCAGACATGGAGTTTATTTATTCTGACTGCATTCTGAAGGTGAGCAGTATCCCACCTCCTCTGCTCCCGTGGGAAACCATCCATTCGATCCTGCAATTAAAAGGAAGTCCATTCTAAATCCCTGTGCTGCCGTTCCTGCTGGGTTTGGGTTTTCTCCCCCCCTTTCTGAAGGAAACACCTCCCCACGGCCCCACGGCAGGGCCCGCTCCTGCCCACTGAGTGCTTGTTCAGCTGCGGCTCCCTTACAGAGCCGTATGTGGGAGCGCGGTTCCCACACAGCCCCTGCTCCATGGGGAGATCTCCGTGGCTGCTCCCGGGCACAGCGGGGTCCTGGGAGGAGGAGGAGGGGAGAGGGGAAGTGACGGAAAGGATTTGTGGGCACCGGTGAATGCACGGAGGGGTTTGGGGGGGCCCAAAGTCCATTATCCACCTATGAGCTCCTCCAGGCTGGTCTGGAGCCCCAGCACAGAGAAAGCGGGGTGGCTGGGGCAAGTGCTGGCGCTCGTTTGGAACCCAGACATAGGCTTTTGAGGACACAAAAACCTTGGAAACGCAGAGGACGCTAAAAGGGAAGGAGAGGAGAGAGCACCAGCACTGCATGGTGACGCCAGAGTTCCCATGAGATACTGCTGCCCAGTGCTGAAGCCCTCGGCACCAGCTCTGGGGATGGTTGGAGGACACAGAGCCCCCCCTTCTGCAACCACAGCACCGCTGAGAGACCCACGGGGACCAGAGCAGCAGCAAACCCAGACCATGGTTTCCCATCCATGAGGCAGGCTTTGGGCTGCCTGTGCCATCCTGGCAGGGATGGTTGGGAATACCGCTGCTCTGACCCTCCCCGAGATCTCAGCACTTTCAATACAGTTCCTTGAGAACAAACCCCACAAAACACAACACACACCAAAACAAACAGGACAACCCCAGCTCGTGTCCATGTCCGGGCTGACACCCCTTGATGTGCCTTGTCCCCATCTGCCCTCTGCCACCAGGCCAGGCCAACACCCCTCCAGCTCCAAGTGATGAGACAACCTCCCACCGCACACCGTGTGTTGTGACAGGACAGGGGCTTACAAAGGTGTTTGCCAACAGGTTTTAAGTGTAGTACCTGGGGAAAGAGCAGGTCTTGGCAGGCACTGTTGGATGCTCCCATGGTTTGTTGGATCCATCAATCCAGCCCATGATATAGAAAACAACACAAGGTAATTTCAGGGAGTAAAAAGATACCTCTGCAAGCAGGGGATAAAAGCAATGAGCCAGGAACAAGCAAATCCCTAAGGAAAGCTGCTAGGCCGTTGCACAGTGAGTGGGCACAACTGCAAATGTGCCTCGTGTTGCTGGAATTTAGCCCTCAACATCACACATTACTGGCACCACCACGGCACCATTGTCTTCCCCTTTCAGTCTTCATGGTGTTTACTCCACCAAAGGTCTCATTTTGAGACAATGGGATCTCTCCAATCACAGTTTAACCTTTTGCAAGCTCCTTTTTTAAGGTGACATCATCTTGGCAAGGATGAACATAAGGAAAAGCCGCCTTAGAACGGACTTGCCT
This sequence comes from Forpus xanthops, assembly GCA_032466535.1. Taxonomy (NCBI): domain Eukaryota; kingdom Metazoa; phylum Chordata; class Aves; order Psittaciformes; family Psittacidae; genus Forpus; species Forpus xanthops. Next base: position 20,040 of record JASSUY010036612.1, read on the forward strand.
TATAAGGGCCACATCAAAAATAAAACCAAGGGAAAGCCGGAGGAAAAACAGGGCCAGGAGCTCCAGTAAGAGCCTGTGAGCTCCCCACAAGTATCTCCCTTGGTCGTACAAGGTGCCACACTTTCCTTTTCAATGCCATTGAAGAAGAGCACGTATAAAGCATCCTTAGGTACAAACGGGTCAAGTCCCCCACAACCTGGATGCCCAATTCCCTTGTTGCACCCAGGCTAGGATGAAGGCAGCCCTGGAGGCCTGAGCCCTCCTGCTGGGGTTTGCACCTACCTTGAAATACAGGAAGAAGGGACACGGTGTTTTAGGTCGAGGGCTGGGAGATTGCTTGGAAGGATACAATGGGAAGATGGTACTAATGCAACTAATACAGAACTCCCCCCGGGCTGTGCCAGCTGCCATTTCCACAGGAGACGCAAGAAGAACCCCTCCAACCATCTTTACTCAAAGCAATTACATCTGTGTCTAATTCACAGGAAAACAATCTACTTTAATGCAGAAGCACTGCCCACTGTTCCAGCACCAAGCCAAGAGGCACATTCCATGAGGTGACCTGAATCTCCCGGTTTCCATCCTGCAGTTGCATACAAGAATTCCCCTGGGCATCCAGACTTCCTGATCCTGACATTTGTGGTTAACTTCATTTGCAGCCGCTGTCTCCACAGTTTAGGGAAGCATCCCCTGAATTTTCCTGGCTCCTGCAGAGCACAAGCTCTTCCCAGTCTCTGTTCTGATCTTATGGAATTCCCTGAGCACGAACCCTTGTCTAAGCCATTTTTCATCACAGTGGATAAACTTCCTGTATTCCTTCCCAGTTTCTTTCTGTATACTCACTGAACTCTCAAGTTCTTGGTTTCAAAGAGAAGCTGATGTGATCAGGCTGGGTATCGATTACAGTATCAAACCGCAGCTAAATTGGATGAGACTCTTGCCAAACCAGGACCAATAAATGCTTCTCAGGAGCCCTGTTTTCATGAGAACAGCATCTTCTGTTGATTTACAGAACCTTTCCAGCACCCACATTGAACTGCAGCTGAAAACACAACAACCGTCACCCCCGGTGGAGGAAGAAAACCATGCTTTGGGCTTTGCAAAACCTAAGCCGAAGGCAGTTTGGATCTTACTGCATCTGATCTGAAGAGCTGAGATGATCAAAGGGAGAGATGTGTGGGGGAAGAGATAACCACTCCTCTTAGAAAGCCTTTGCCTTAGTGCAGTGCCACACATGCTTATGGTGGGCATCCATAAACCAGGGTTGGACACCAGCCAGCGCTTTGGAGGTTTGTGCCCTGGAGCCATGGTGCTGTGGTTGGGCATGGAGCAGCAGAAGGTAAACGTGTGCTGACCCACCCGAGCCCTTATGTGGTCCAGATGGAGGGGCAGCTGCAGCTGGGATCCGGGGTGCAGGTCAGTGGGCTTTCATCACGAGCTCTTCCAACGCCTTCTCCCTCTGATTCCCACAAAGCAGAAGAACTTCTTTGATTTCATTTTGCTGGAAACCCATATCATTGAACTGAGATAACAGATGCAAGAATTCAGCTGCCTGGAGGAAGGAGGAAGGAGAGATGTTATCCTGGGGTTTAAGGCTGGATTTACCATAGTTACAGCTGAAACAGTGCTGGGTGACGAGGCTGCAGCCATGCGACCTGCCCGGGTTGTATTACCACTGAAGGGCACACTGAGAGCAGGCTGAGGGCACACATACCACTGCCAGCGTTTAAAAATGTGCCTTCACATCAGCTTTTGAAATCAGAACTAGTTAATGAAGTCAGGCTCTGCCTTCACTTATTCCTTATGAAGTTTAACAGAAAGTCCATGCAAGTGTTTGTATTATAAAGACTGGTTAAAGGCAGGGAGTGCAAGCTGGAATTCCTTTTTCCTGCTCCCCCTTTGCTCAGGCTGGGCCCCAGCACCACGACATCGCCCGGAGCCGTGTCCTCAATAAATAACCCCATGCCTGACACCGAGCCCCGGGCGCCCTCCTGCTGCCACAGCCCTAGAGAGCAGTGATTGCTATCCCATGTGCCATCAGCATCACGTCAGCCACCACCAGCCCATGTTTCAAGCAGTTCTACCCCTCCTGGCCCTTCATTAGCCCCAGGAGGGGACTGATGAAGACAACCCCTGGTGTGCCACCATGGTGGTTCTCTTTGGGGGATGAATGCAACAGGGGAGTAGGGAGGGAGCAAGTGCGGGTGCTGGTGGGGTTGGAGTGAGGGATTCTCTGCTTGTGGGTTGAGTGAGCATCATGCTTGCACAGTGGGGTGTGAGGATGGATGGAAAAGAGCAATGAAGCGAGTGTCCTGTGTCCCTCCCTGGGGATTCCTTGTGGTGATGCTGTGCTGGGGGTCTGCTGTGGGTGCAAGGCAATGGGTCTGAGCTGCTGGGAGGCTGCATGAGGGGCAGTGGAGGTGAAGGGGAGTATGCAGCCTGCTGGAAAAGCGAGCCCGGAGGACACAGCACAAAGGGAATGGGCTGGCTGCCCTGCTCTGACCTGTTTTTCCGAGTACTGGAACATTTCCATGGCCTCCTCCACCTGCCCTTCCTCATAGCCCTGCTTCAGCAGCCGGTCACAGGCGCTCAGGTAGCTCAGGAACTGCAGAAGAAGACAACCGGGGTCAATCCAACCTTGCAGACACAGGGAGTGACTGCATTCAGGAGCCTGCCTTGTAACCTTCCAGGGGCACGCTCATGGGGAGGACCTGGGCCACCACCATCATGCCTGTGTGGCTCTGTCAGCAGGACTCCCACCGGGAGAAGACAACGTCTCAGTCCATCCCCTCTCCCAGGGTGGAGGAGCAGGGAGGATGAGGAGAAAACCAAACACCTGAACCATCTAAGGTACGAAGCGATGGCCTCATGGTGAAGCAGAACCTATCCCTGTGAGATGCTTACCCTCAGCCAGCCCTTTGATGCACCAGGGTTCAGGCAGCCGGGGGGTTCACTCCAGGGTCCAAGCACAAAACCCACCCCAGGGGAGACCCATGTGTGTTATTACTGAAAGTAAACAGTTATTTTTGGCTCTCCTCGTTGTTCTTGGAGTGCTGACAGCACTATTCCCAGCAGCATCTTTAAAATACCACCAAAATCATTCACTGTCCAAAAACATATGGAACAGACAATAATAAATGAGCTATACGATAGCAGGGGGAATAAAAACATCCCCTGGGTCTCCCTGAAGCCATGCTGTCTTCATCCAAGGAGAAGTTGATTCATATCTCCCCAGATCCACCAGCACAGACCTCACCCTCCCCAGCACTGCATAGCCAAGGAGAAAGATTCAGTAAAAGATCATAAAACGTATGAAAGAGGCAAAAAGTCCCTCAGATGTTGAGTGGATCTGGTTTGGCTGAGCAGCAGAGTCAGGAGTTTAAGAAATGTCAGCCTTAAGGAGCAGCTTTTTAACTCAAAATTGAGATACTTCCTCCTCGTGGCATTCCTAACCTGGTTCTGCTTTCCTTGTTACCCTACTAACTACAAATCCAGACCATTGCTGTATTGTGTTGTCCTGCAGGGACAGCTACTTGTCATGCCCACGGCAGAGCACAGACAGTCCTGGCAGCGTGTTCAAACCAGCATGAAACTGGTGCTGTTGTCAACTCAATCACTTTTATCATCATATATATATATATTCTCAAGACTAAACAAACCCAGGGTTTTAAGTACTATGATCTGCTAACCTGGGGTCTGGAACCAGCCACACCGCTCACTGGGGAAGAGGAGGAAGTGCCACTGCCCTCTTAAAGCTCCTTCTCCTCTTGTGGCTCTCAAGGGGGCTCCTTAGAACACTCACACATTCAGGCACCCCTGGAGAGCAAAGCCTTCGAATGCAGTGATGTGGTTTTGGTTTAGCTCTTGGCTATAGTATCCCAGATGATGAACCTCTGGTGTGTCAGGGCAGCTCCTTGGGCTTTTTAGAGAGGTTCTTCCACCAAGACTGAGAAGGCATTGCCTCTTTTAGGCAGCAGACCTGCCTTCTTCACCAGGGTGGGCTCAACCAGTTTGACACTGCAATGAAACTGAGCAGTTTTTGGCTACCATATGGTACTACAATCAATCTTCATGGTTGAAGCTGTCATCGTTACACACTGAAACCCTGCCTGACACCAACAAGCAATGAAGAACGCCCACAGCTCTTGTTTTTAACTTGAGTTGAAACATATTCAAGGAAGGTTTAGCCTAATTTGGTAGCTGTTACTTGTAAGAGACACACGAAGGGTTCGGCTTTACGGCTTTATCTTGGCTCTATTGGGCATAAATGGGAAAATGGGAACTGATGGTGAAGAAGGCACAGGATGTAAGACAGACGTTCTATTTCGGTGCATTTAACTCCTCTCCAAGGGAATGGGAGTCCTGGTGTTTGCACAGAAGGGAGCTGTACCTATTTCCATCCTTACTAAGATGCACTGATTCTTCATACTGAAGCCAGCAGTTGCTTTAAGATCCCTTTGCATGGCTCTGCCCATCTCCCTCTGCCTGGAGGAAGCTTTCACGCATTGAAGAAATAAAGGTTCCCTTCCCACCTCAGCTTGCAGCAACCATTGCCTGAAACACCACCGAGGGCCTGACTAAGCTGGGGGTGACTCGGGAAGGAGCCAGAAGCTGCAGAATGACTCAGCCACAGAGCAGCTTCATGCACCGACCAGATGGGATAGAGCTGGCCCATACAGCATGGGCAGATCCCTGAGGAATGGGAAGAAGATGGCACCTGACAGCAGGAGATGGTTGCTCGGTGCTGTGCCTGCTCACACCTCTGCCTGGGGTCTGCTCCTGCTGCCTGGCACGACAAGCAGGTGGACATCCCTCTTGCTAAGCTGTGACCAAGCCCCCTCTCTCTCTGCAAGAGCTACGTGGATAATTTAGCCCTATTAAAAGCTCCACTGGGATAGGCAAGTCCAGTCCCAAACCTGCCAAGCCAGTGGCATCCCTCATGACGTGGATGTTCCAAGCCCATGTGGACAAACAGACCTCGAAATTGGGATGCTGCACAGTGATGTACTTGGATACCAGGGGTAGGAAGAGGTTTTATCTTAACTATTGTCAATAAATCCCAGGTCATTATAGAATGGACCTTAAGAAACGAGCTCCAGGACCCAGCCTTGATGCCTGCATGGAGTCCCTGGTTTTCTCCAACACAGAAAACTTGTGTTTTGGAGAGAGCCCAGACAAATCCCTGCTGACAGGATGAGCCATGGCAATAATCACACGGATCTAACAGCCGGGAAAAAATTATGTGCAACAAGTTTCCATATACGGGGGCAAAAAGTATACTTCAAAAGGCCACGAGGCTCCACACAGCAGATTGAGCAGATAACGCTGCCCGGCTGCTATCAGTCGCTGAAAAGCTGAGGGCAACTCATTTTATTGTAGCACAAGTGCAAATGTGTGATCTCACGGCAAACCCTGTCAGCTGAGGATAATACCCAAGTGGGAAAACCAAGGCTGTCACAACACAGCCCCAAGCGATACAGCCATCCCTTTCTCCATGAAAACCAGGCATTTCCTTCCCAAAGCTTTCTGCTTCCTGCCAGCTCCACCAACCTGACTTAAGCTTTGCCTTCCTGTCTTCTGGAGGGTGAGGATGGCTTTGTGCATGGGGTAGCCCAAGGCTATCACTGGCTCAATGAGGTCTCGCTCCTCTTGGCTCAATGCTGAGAGCAGGTCAGTGGCCGGATCGGGTTGGGATCTGCAGGAGCTGAGGGGTCGTGCAGGCGCAGAGGCAGGGGGGAGGCAGGTGTAGGGGCTGAGGGACTGCAAGAGAAAACACAGCACATGGTCTTCTAGCTCCAGCTCATGGAATTACATTAAGAAACCCAGGCTGAAGCAGTGCTTCTCAACGCCAGCAGTTACCTTGCTCTCTCCAGAAGAGGAAAATTCCCATACATGGGACAAACCCCCTTGGGCATCAAAGGAGACTGGATTTAATTAAACCCAGGCTCAGCTACAGATACAGATCAGACAAACAGCACTTGGGAGGGTTCATGGGAGAAAGCAAGAACAAGCAACGTCCTTTCCCTGGGAATCCTGCTCATCTCTCCAGCAAAAAAACAGCCATGCTTGCCCTTGATGCACAAGGAAGAGGCAGTGCTGCCTGCAGACAGGCAATGCAGCAGCCTGGGCAGGAGGATGCTCCCGACAGCCATTTATGTCCTTGACGCTTATCAGGTAGATTCAGTCTCTGTTACAGAGCCATCTACAGAAACGACCTTGCACACACACGTGCTTTCTGGGGTTAAGGCTTTAGCATCCAGCATGATGCATGTGGAACCTTATTTAACTTTGTGTTATTTAGTGCTCTACATGAAAATGAAGTAAGACACCTTGCCTGTTGGGAAAACCAGGGATGTTTTGGTTAGGACAGAGCAAGCAAACATGCTCCCAAAAACCTTGCCTTTAAACACAGGAAGCAAAAACCCTGTCCTTCACTTGTTATGAAAACTTGTCAGCAATTTATCATGGATTCAAAGGTCCCAAAGCCCCATTTTGGTTCGATTTTGCTGCCCAGACCCCAGCAAACGGGACCAGTTTGATGCCCTCCACCTCCCTCCTGTCTGAGCAACAAGCAAAGGGTACCAGAAGACAATCCCTCACCGGCACCGTGGGTTTATGCCATTTGATGGGGGGCATCGGTGCGGCCGGAGGCGATGGCACCAGGGTCCCCAGCTGGGACACATCTGGGGCTGGCCTGAACCTGACGCTGCGGCTGGTGTGTGGACGCTGGGGCAGAGGCTGTGGCACTGGCACCTTGCTCTCCATAGCAGCTCTGTTCAAAGGGTGCACCAAAGCAGCCAGCTTCCTCCTGGCTGCTTCCAGCTCGTTCTTCATGTTGTTAAAGATCACCATGGATCTCTTCTGCTTGCTCAGGACCGGGCTGGCTGTGTTGTGGGCAATGCTCTGTGGTGAGGGCTCCAGCAAGCCAGGTGATGTCTTTGGTCTGGTCTGGTAAAAGCCAGGACATGGAACCCCACTTCTCCCAGTGTTTCTCCTCCTGGAGTTCTTTTCATCCCTGTCGCTCTCTTCCCAGGAGGTTGAGGAGTACTCATCATCCTCTGAGTACTCATCCTCCTCCGAGTACCAGGTCTCGCTCTCAGTGTCAGACAAAGCACCTCTGCCCTTGGCAGGCCCGTGGCTGTCAGCAGCAGCACTCAGGCTGATGCTGCGTCGCACAGGCCCGTCCCGTGCTCTCCCTCCATAGCGGTCAGCAGGGTCCACCAGCAGCAGCCAGCATGGCGGAGCCGTGGGGACGACTTCAGAGGTGACTCGATGGCAGGAGGTTTGCTGCTGAGAGGCCACCTCCACCCAGTAAAGCACTTTTCTTTCCAGCGAGAAGTCGTACTGTGGGATAGCAAGGAGAGGGTGGTGAGGGCACCTGAAACCAGACCAGACAGAGCAAGCCATGCACTTCACCAGGGAACCATGAGGGCTGCATCCTTCCCATATTGGCTGCTTGAGCACCAGGGCTGGCTGTGGGCTCTGGCACTGTAGGTTTGGGCAGCATCAGCTTCATCACTATAGGGAATCCCCAGATTTATACTTGGAAAGTCTGGCTACAAGGTTATTACTGTTTTGAGCTGTACCTAGAAGTGATTTCATAAACCAAGTGGTTTATGCTTGGAGGTGGCTTTGTGTCATTCATCTACTGTGAAAGGGGAGAGGGTGCAGGCAGGAGATGTGAGCATCCTGATTTCAGACAGCTGCAAGAGGCACCACATCCAGCCACAGGCTGAAGGACAGTGGCAGAGCTCATGTGAGTACCTCATTCATGGCACCAGACAGAGCCACCTCAACCACAGGGGCTCAGAAGCCAACAAGGTGGGAGATGCCACCTTGGGCAGAGGCAGGATAAGCCATGGGAGCCTCCGATGGCGCCAGGGGCTCAGCTGGTCCCCAGACAGAGCTGTCATTTCCATACAGTCCAGCTTGAAATATGTGTTTGAGACTGAAATCAGAGGGTTTTCCTGGAACAAACAAGCCTGGCCTCTCCCAGAGCTCTCCAAACAAGGTCTCCTCCAGAGGGGCAGGCAAGTACATTCACAGCCCAGGAATGCTGTTTTTACTGCTCCCTGCCACTTGTTAGCTGCAGATCCAAACCAGCCTCCCAAGGAAAACACCACCACGTGCTTCCAGAAGGATCCACCCAGGCCACCAGTGCGATCACACCAGCACCAGCCAGGCAAAAACCCAGGCTGGAGGTTTCCCAGGGTAAGACGGAATGGTGGATGGTCCATGGGGATGCAGATCATCACCTGCCTTTACACAGGTGGCAAACAGTGTGTGTACGTTAAAATTCCCTTTGGAAAAACTGATTAAAATGAATAAGATGGTGGCTCTTCACGTTAAACACATCCTGTGGATTTGGGATGTGTCATTTTGGGGGAAGGGATGAGCAAGGCTGAGTTAGGGAAAAGCCAGATGTGAGGTTTACGACTGGTTCACCCATCACCAGGGGCGAGCAGAGGCTGTTTGGGATCACTGAGGACACCTTCCCACGGGAAGTGCACTGACCCCATCTATGGGTGATGCTACTTTAGGCTAAACACTCATGATATGGTTACAGCAGCAGGTGTAGATTCAAAAGCAGCTTAGGACTCAGCAATGTGGAAGATCACAAAGTGCCATAGGATAAGTTTAGTGGAAGGTGTCCCTGCCCGTAGGAGGGGGCTGGAACTAGATGAGCACTTAGGTCCCTTCCAACCCAAGCCATTCTGTGATTCTATGCTGCAGCTCAGGCAGTGTTGCTTGCTTGTATCTGTTATATTCATTAATCAATATTCAATACATATTATTAATAAATGAGATCCCTCTGCTTGGATGGGATTAAGAAAAAGCAACCCCAAACCAAGCCCTTCCTTGCTCTCATGCAGCACAAATGATCCTCACCTCCTCCCACTCCTGCTGCAAACCAGCCAGTTAAGAGGAAATCAATCAGGAGGAGAGGATTCCCTGCTTTCAAAAGGAAAGGAAACCACCATTGACATCCCTGTCAGCATTCCCCCAGGAGCAAATCCAGGCATAGAGGCAAGCAGAGGCCACTCACCATGGTGCTCATGAGGATGTCGGTGCAGTCAGGGACCTCGATGGCCGGAGCAGTGATTAAAGTGATTTCTCCCCCTGAGTCCCCATCAAGAGTCCAGGGCTTGCGGAAGGGAACTTCATCCAGGTAGCTCATCACTGCTGCCTGATGACTGTCTGCTGGAGGAAGGGATGAAACCAAGTGTGAAAGGCAGGACCAGCACCTTCTAAGTTGGGTGGAAGGAGAAAAGGATGAGCTGTGTCAAGTGACAACGGTAAAAGGAAAACAGCCCTTAAAGATGCTGCCACCTAAGTAAAAACCATAGTGTGCAATGCCTTTAATTACTGACAATGGGAAGTTTTGTCTGAACTAACCTTTGCCATTCTGAGCTTGAGCCAGCAGGACCTGACCAAGCTTTCAGCTTCCTTTGGCAGAGATGCTGAGTGTTTTCCACCACTGCTTTCCAACTCCTGCTGTCCTCCCATCTCTCCCTCTTCCTCCACTGCCTATCTCATGGTCCCTTTCCCAAGCTGGGGACAGACAACACTTTTCCCAGTTCCAGAGGCAGAAACCACAGCCAAGGAGGACACAGGATACCCCACAGGTCTCCTCTATGTGACCCGAGCACACCTTTGCTTGTGGAGCTCACACACACAGCCACGTGCTGCTAAGCTGTCACACAGACCAGCCCAGGGAGCCAGGGTGAAGGCATCCCCACCAGCATCACAGCAGCTTACCCTGAGCTAGGTCAGGAGGCTGGGGCACAGGCAAGCTCTGGGGTCAGAGGGGTGTCAAACAAGCCATTGTAAAGCCCAATTAGCTTCTAAGAACCATCTACTCATTGTAAGTGTGGTGATTTTTTTTAGGTCACCAAAGATTTCTGATCAGCTGGAAGTGGTGGCATGGAAAATGTTAACACAGGAAGTCATTAGCTCTGTATAAATATCTCAATTTAGTACAAAGCCATTAGTTGCTGCACGAAATTTCGAGTCCCCAGCTTCCCAGCATGCAAAATGATTTCCTTTAGGTAGTGGCAAGAGCTGGTCAGCCTTCCACTGAGTGCTGGTACCTGCAGCCTGTGCCTGTGCACCCCGAAGTCTCAGCAGTCATCCCCAAGACACACACTCAGTATTTGGTGTGATGTCTCTAAGTGCTTTTACCAATTGTTTTCTTACCTCTGAAGAGAAATGGCTTCTATGACAAGGAGGACAGAAACGGAAAGAAGCAGATGAATATATGAAAGGGAGAAAAAGTTGCCTGTTTACTGCAAAACAAATGTCTATCATGGGAAATGGCATTCAGAGTTTTCTTACACAAGCAAAGGACAAACAGCTTCCAGACCACAAACAGCAACCTGCACAATCACTCAGTGCAACTCAATTACTCTTACCACAGTTACAAAAGAGTTGGCATTTGCCTGCTTATGCCAGGAGCCTTTAATACCTGGGGCTGCGTGCAGGCAGAGCCTCCCTTAACATGCTTTGTGGCTCCCACATGTGTTGCTGCTCACATGCAACACAGGCAACGTGCTGGGAGCCTGCTCGGAGCCAGGCCATCTGCTCCCCAGCCTAAGAGGGCTCAGGGTAAGTTACAATCCACGTCAGCACTGATAAAGACAATGCTGAAAACCTCTGTAAGCAAAGCCACCGTCCCCCAGCTTGCTCCAGCTCCTCTGCATGGCTGTGCAGCTCCTGACTGCAAGAGGAACAGACCCTCCTTGCAGTTCACACTGTGAATCAGCTCCTCCTAGAAGCTGTGTGGTACAAAAGCGTGAAGGAAAACGAGTTATCTAATTGTCCAACACCTAGAATGGCTTCACTTGGGTTTAAATGCCACTTTAAGGGATGGAGATGGGTAATGAATGTGTCTGGAGCCATGACAGAGAGGTTATGGTACCATATCTCTCTATTTCACTGCATAAATACTGTGCCTCAAGAAAAGCTCCTGCAAGTGTTAATTCCCAAAACCACAATATATCAAAACCCGAAGCACAGTAAGATGCAGATTGATGACAGTGAACACAGTACTGGACACGAGTAAAAGAGAGTCAGTCATAAACACCAACTTCCAGCAGAAAGCAGCTCCTACGAAGGTCTGACCTCAGGCGCCCCACGCCAGCCCTGCTCACCTTCACATCAAAGACACGAGCTAGCAAACAAACATAAAGAGTCTCAGAAACTCAGAGCCAACCCCTCTATTTTCTGTGCTACAATAGTTTTTAAAACTTGAAAATAGTTAGATTATACTGAACAAATCTGCATCTTACATCTGAATACACAAGGGGTTTTTAATGCCCCGTCTGCATGTATTTTATGAGTCAAGATTTCCAACATTCCTCTCCCATCTGTGGTTTCAACATCTTCCTCACTAAAAACATAACGTTTGAATGCAGACGTCATTAGGCAAGAGCAAATACGTAGAACAAACCACAGGAAGCTTGTGTTACATCTAAACACGCACCATCCACTGGTATTTCCATGTCTTGTTTGTATTAGCAATAGGAAGTTATCTTACCTCCAGCTGAAGTCATGGAGCTCTCCTTGCAGGCAGAACAGGGCTGCTCCTCTACTGCTGGCTTATCTGCTGCTCAACTCCTTAAATCTTGCAGTGTCAGGCAAGCATCTGACTGTAGCAGTTTTAAGATTACCATAGCTTAAGTGGTTAACCCCATCAGACAACGCTGCTGGGATAAGGAGCCTAACTGTTTAAGCAGAGCATCATCCAGGCACCGAGCTTCCGGAACTGAAGGAGCTGTTTCTGCAACTGTTTTCACACTACTTGAACTTGTGTTTTAACATCAGGTGAGACTGCCCAGGATCTGGCCCAGCCACACGTGTGGGATTAATGAGATGCTGGAGGTGACGTTAGGGATTTGAGGATGTACAGACAGGCAAATTAGAACCCCTGTTGCCTGAGGACTTGTCAGCTGGATGTTGGAGTGCTGTAGGTAGGTGACACACATGCGAGCGTGAACTGCAGACTTCTGCACCCAGATTAATTCTATCAAAACCAAATAGTTTGCATGCTTGTATCAACAGAAATCAATGCAAAGCTTCAGCCAAAAAACTATTAACATCATACGTAAGGCCCAAGCGTTGAATTTAGGTAATTGCATGTTGCCTCCTCTATGAATTACACAAAGTTGTGATGTAAAGGGGTAAGGGAGAGATTAATTCCATGCCCACATATTAGAGCTAAGCAAGAATAACAACTACAGCTCTGGAAAGATAACACAACTATCTGCATAGACCAGCAAAGCCCCAAACCCACAGAGCCTGCAAATTGTCCAGGACATGGAAGGCTTTGGAATCAGATGCCTCTGTCACCTTGCTGGAGGGAGAAGTTCCTTCACACAAACCATCTGCCAGCAATTCTCTCCACACTGGAGTCATATTTGATGCCAAGCACTAAATCAGATCTCTCCCTCGGAGTAAAAACACTTCGAACAAGAAAACATAAATTCCATTTTCCTCTATTTATTCTGTACAAAACCCAACTTACAAAATAGAGCTGCACTTTTAAATCAAATATTACACACATGAGCTGTCCCTACACAAAAATAGCCATATAGGCAAACCCAATTACAGTGGGTTAGACTCCAGACTTCACTGTTTGTTTTCCAAGAGGCTTATTCACTGAATTCATATATATTCACATGGCTGTCTGACCTATTTCACCACAACTAGGAATTCTTTCCATGTTGTGGTACCAGTTTTAGTCCACAAAACTAAAATGTCAACAATTGCTTTAATCAACCTTGAAAAACCCTGTCTTGTTTGTACTTCAACATTTAAGCTTGTAATGGGTTCATTTCTACACACAAAAATACAGGAACTATTTTGACACTGAAGCTTGACAGGCTTTATTTAAGAAGAAAAACATGTTTCCTAATGATTTCTTTTTTCCCCTTAAGTCTTTATTTCTGGAGATTTCATCATCTGGACTTAGGCTCGTAAAGATAAAAGCCACTAAAAATAGGATGTTAATACTGGCACAAATACTCCTGTCAGCAATGTTTCTTTATTAAGATTGAGATTTGTTAGCAAAAACTGGCAGCAGGATTGTAATTCCACACCACGAGAGGCCCAGCAGCTTTGGGCTTGCTCAGGTATCTTTCTGCAGAGTCAGGTGGCAAAACCAGTTTCTATTCTTCAAGACATTCCAGAACACAGCTACTGAAACAGAGGATGAGACACATCCTCTTCAGACCCACTCATCTCTGCATGTGCCGTTACAACGAAACATTCCTCCAATATTATCTATTACTAAGTCATCGGACAGCGGTGGCCCAAATGTCATTTGTGGGGAGACTCGGAAGAACCCATCCTGGAGGGATGCTGCTTCCTTCAGGATGATCAGCTGGCACCAAGTACTGATCCCATTCATGCCTTTAACAGAGAGAGCTGGGTGAGAGGAGAGCTGGTAGGACTTTGGTAATAAGATTTATCCTATACCCACACAGGTAACTTGTCATACAGATCAATACATGGAACGCTGTAAATAGTTCCATGACAGGGAAGCCTGCCATGTGAGGAAAGGCTGAGAGCTGGGTTTGTTCACCTTAGAGAACAGAATGTTCAGGAGAGACCTTATCCCCATGTTCCAGTATTTAAAGGGTGTCTACAGAGAGGGAGACTCCCTTTTCACAAGGAGTCACACAGAAAAGACATGGGGTGATGGGCACAAGTTACTTCTGGGGAGATTCCAATGGACACAAGAAAATTTTTCTCCATGAGAACAACCAGCCATTAGAATAATCTCCCCAGGGAAGTGGTGGACTCCTCAGTGTTGGACACTTAAGATTTGGCTGGACAGGCTGCTGGAACATCTAGTCTAGGTCATGCTTTGCCTAGAAAGGTTGGACCAGATGATTCTTGAGTCCCTTCCAACCTGGAGGGATGGGACCATAAACTTTACAATCCTAACAAACAATACTTGTCACCCTTGATAATAAATTGTTTGTTTGGTTTTACCTGATCTGGATTAGAGCTGCTACAGAATGCTCAGCTTGTAAGTAATAGTCTCGGAAGGGCTGCAGTAGATGGGCTAGAGGAAATTCACCTGTTAAAACACAAACACAGGAATTGTTCAATAAACCAGAAAGACTGATTCTAGTAAGTCTTGGAAGCCTCAGATTTGCCAGCTCATTTGCTACTCCCCAGCTACAACTTGAAATGAAATCCCTGTGTAATCTGTTCAGGACTAGTTGCATGTTTTGCATGTCTCCTCACCAGAGCTGTCAGAGGCAAGTCAAGACCAGCAGAACATCTGTCTCCATCTTCTAAACAAGAGGAACATATGGACACTGAATCATTACAGATTACTCGAGTTGCACTTTATCAAATCACCAGACTGAAGCATCTGTTGGGTGCTGGAAGACTTCAGTCTCTTGTGTTTAGTCTCACTTTAGCTTAATCTACAACCTCTTCTTGCAAAACATTATGGAATTGTCTTGAAATACACCACAGTCTACACTGAGGAGCTACACAATTCCTGCATCACATGTGTTAACAGCACACTGTGTTTATCCCACCCTTTCCTCGGACCATATTTTACTCCAGTGGATGATTTCTTTCTTTCTTAACTATCTTTGTGTCTGCATTTTAAACCCAGCATCTATGGGGTGGGGGTGTGAAAAACTCATGTCAAGTATGGCATGCAGAATTTACCTGGCTCCCCAAACAGCTTGGAATCCATTTCAAGTTTCTGCTGTAGCAGTTTTTCTCTCTCCTTCTTCTGTTTCTTTTCCATCTCTCTCTTCCTTTCCTCCTCCTGTTCTCCCTCCAGCATAACTCTTAACGCTCTCTCCTCAGCTTCATACAGCTCTGTGCGATTCTTGAGCAACGTTTTGAGACTCTCCACCTGAGTCTCAAATGCTTCATCTGCTGAAGGGGGCGGACAAACACCTGAACAGAAAGAATTCATTTTGAACTTTCACATTCAGAAGGGGCTCTGTTACCAGATTTGAGAGGGAAGCTGGAACGTGAGCCCAACCTTGCTAACAACCATTTTACTAGCATAACTCTTCTACTAGGAAAGAGCCTGGAAACACAGGAACACAACCACTGCATTCAGCAGTTTACAACTATTCTTGCATAACAACATAACTAAAATCACTAATGAACAGCTTTTGTCAAGCTGCACCTTGCCAGTCAGCACAGTGCACTCACAGCAGCTTATGTCCTGTGTGCAATCAGAAGTTTGGTAAAAACCTCATCATTAACCTTTCCTGGCAGCAGCCTCTTTCCTCAGTTTCCGAAGCTTCTCCAATGCATGCAGGATGTCCACCATCCTCTTGGTGTCTGCCTGTTTCTTCCGTACTTCAGATAAGACACTGTCTGCTGCAGCCTTAAGTTCTTGTTCCTGTGAAAGAGAGAAAAACCCCAGACACAATGTGTGAAATATCCCACACAGACAAGACTGAAATGGTACTTTCAAACAGATCACTGGATGTAACAGTAAGTTCCCAGCCATAGCAAGTGAAACAAGTGAAATCACCCATCCAACCTTGCCTTTTGATGAAAAAGGCTAAACTATAAGACTTCGAGAAACAATGAAAGAATACCGAGCAACTCCTAAATTCAGGCCAAATGGCTACTGAATTCACAAAGCCAGATAATCAGCCTTTAACCACACAAAGTTAGGAACAACTAGACATAAACCATCCTGATTCTACAGCTCAGCAATCAAACAACATTAATGTGCCACAGACCGAACACAAAACCTCTCCCAAGAGCCAGTTTGTGCCACCCCAGCAGCAGACCCAGCACCAGCAGAAGGGTAGCTCTTTAGCCACCAGTCAACACAAAGGTGCCAACAGCACTTCCCAGCAAGCCTAATGTGAGGGAGTTTTAATGCTTTGGGGCCCTTTTACGTCCTGGTAAAACTGAAAAGCTTGCAAACAAGCTTTACAGGATGAAGCCAGCAGGCAAGGTTTATGGCTACTGAGATGGTGCTGACCACCATTAACTGTGTGTGAGCAGTGAGGGTGGCTTGGGACCAGAAAAGACTTTCAAACCCAACCAAGTGTTCAGAAACCAGTTAAATTCCAACAGTGAATGCCTAGGACATGAGTACAGCAAAGCCCAAGGCTTTCAATGAAGAAACAGGGCTGCAGGCCTTGGAAACAGCACATCTGCAGCAAGCTGGACCCATGCAGCACCCAGCTGGCTCCTACTGAACCACAGACCTAAAGCGAGTGCCAAGCAGACACAGTCCTGCCCATGACCAACTGGTCTCCCCCAGTTCCACCACCTTGCCCTGAGACCAGAGGGACTCGCAGCAGCCCCCGTATGGCCACAGTACAGCGGCGGGAGGAGGACGAGCGCGCACGGAGCCGTACCCGGTTCTTCTCCTCCACCTCCTGGATGCACTTGGCTCTCCACTGGTCGATCTTGGCTTCCCGCTCGGCGGCCCGGGCCTTCTCCTCCTCCTTGGCCGCCCTGGCCTCCTGCCTCCTCCGCTGCAGCCGCTGCCTCCTCTTCCTCGCTCTCTCAACCTTCCTCCGCAGCGTCTCTCGGTAGCCGGGCTCCCTCAGGGGCCGCACGACCTCCCGCAGCTCCTGCCTCACCGCCTCCACCTCCTCCTGCGCCCGGGCCCAGCCCGCCTCGTCGCCCTCGGCCTCCCGCTGCCGTAGGGCCCGGCAGAGCGCGGCCACCCGCGCCACCCGGCC
>JASSUY010036614.1:0-23569 GCA_032466535.1 Forpus xanthops
TTCATGTCATGCCAGCAGGGTCCAAGATAGTAATGCCCTAAGAATGAAACAATCCTTCCTAATTATTTCTGAAAGTGTTGCATTGCAGCTGAATCCTAGCTAGTTCTTGCAGTAAGAAAGACAGTAAATACCAGGATCAGATTTGTAAGCTGAATACAATGTACTATTTTATATATTATTTCTGCGGTTGTCCTTAAACACTCATCCCCTCTTAAGTAAATTGCATCAGTAAATCCCTAACTGATGTGAAAATTGCTGGCTCTTTATCAAACTACCGTACTTTGTATTTATGAAGAGATATGTGTCATGGTATAAGCCCCTCACACAGTTCACTCACTCACTTCCCCCTCTTTCTTTCCCCCAGCTGCCAGGGGATGGGGAGAAGAATAGAAAGAATGCAACTCCCACAGGTTAAGATAAGAACAGTCCAGTAACTAAGGTATAACACAAATCACTACTGCTGTCACCAATAATAATAATAATGGCAGGGGAAATACAAGGAAAGAGAATGCAACCGCTCACCACCCAGTACCAAGCCCGCCCCAGCAGTGAACCACCCTCTTTCAGGTCCCGGCACTCAGGTTTTTTTTTACATCCTGGGCATGATGCACTATGGTATGGAATACCTCTTTGGTCAGTTTGGTTCAGATATCCTGTCTCTGCTTCCTCCTGGCTTCCCCTCCTCCCTGGCAGAGCATGAGACACAGAAAGTCCTTGGTCAGCCCAAACATTCTAATCAGTAACTGAAAACGTTGGTGTTATCAGCGCTGTTCCCAGGCCAAAAGTCAAAAACACAGCCCTGCACCAAACAGCAAGAAGGATAAAAATGACTGCTGCTGCTGAATCCAGGACAATATGGATTTGAAAGAAAGTATTATGCAAACTATATGGCAATCTAACCCAAAGTTCACTGACAGCAGTTTTATACCAGTGACAAGACACTAGATAGAGTGAAAAATATATATTGCTCTGCTCTTGTCCAGCTGCTAGTTAATTTTAGGAAAGCTAGTGGAGGTCATGAACAAAAAAAATAATAACTTTGGAAAAGAAAGAAAAAAAGTTTTTACTTCGTTTTCTTTAATGTGAATGATGGGATTTCTGAAACTTTTAAAATGCCCTGAAATAACCATGAAAGAATGTGTCGAAGTTCTTTTGGCAATGGTTCAGAAATGTGAAACTATTGTCATCTTGACATTCACCTCTGATAAACATGCTATGCACATTAAATCAAAATCAGTATTAAAGTGTGCCATGTGACAGGATAGCCTTTCCCAAGTGGGCTGACCTGTAATGAAAAAGTCAATCCTCTTCCTTTTTTTTTTTTTTTAACTAAATATATATAGCAGCAATAATATGGGTAAAAGGCTCAATAAAATCTGTCAGAATTGATTTCTAGTGACACATAATGTCTGGCAATTTCAAGCTTTATTTTGCCAACTGTTTAATCTGTACTACAAGTAAAAGTGTTCCATATGCATAACTTCCCATTTCAGTGATGATCCTGTTTAAAGATTCCTTCCAGCAGCATTTATTTAATGACCTTTATAAAGAATTTTCTCATTCTTCTGTGGGTTATATTTAAACTAGGGAATAATAAAAATAAAATGCACAATAGGAGAAAAAATCTCCATTCCACATTACTTTTATTTTGTAAAAATATAATTACTTTTTAAGCAGCATCAATGAGGAAGCCTGGGAATATAGGTATTTCAATGTTAGAAGCAATAATAAACCATTGGTCATTATTTACAACCCTATAATATCATATAGTACTTTTTTTTACATAATACCTGTGAAGAAATCTCATACACACTGCAATATCCACAGCTATAGCGCCCTTATTCTATTGATTTAAATATCCTTTTGCTTCTCCCTCCTCAACAGGAAGTATGAGGTCATTGATATAGCTCACACACATGCCTTGATAGAGCACTTTTCAAACCAGATATACACCATACTTTATATTGTATTTTGAATTATTTATCTGCCATGGGAAATAACAGGAGAGGAAGGAGTTAGTTAGCTGAGCACTTGAAATGAATGTAGCAAAAGCATTAACATAAGGGTACAGATGCACAGAATCAGATGTTGAGTCCTGGTACAAAGGGTCAGAGTCAGTGATGGTGGTAAAACTCTTGGTAAGACCAGGAGAGCAAAGAGGCTCCTAAATCCAAAGGCTATCACATTCTGTAAACTAAGTATAGGTAAAACAAAATTCATATTTCCGATGGGCCAGGGAGGATGTCTGCCTTTAAACATCTGCTTGAAACTGACATGTGCTCACAACCCTGCCATTCACAAACTCCCATACATAGTACTGAAGAAAAGGTTAATCAAGAGTGCTGTACAGCTTAAGGAAATGTGTAGAGTGGCTGGCTGATTTGATTCATATGTCCCAGTGACAAAATTCTTTCCTGGAGATCCATAATATCTGGGTTCTTAATTATCTGGTTTCTGTGTGTGTGTGTGTGTGTATTAAAAAAAATGGCCAATAAAATATCAGCCAAGAAATACACTGTTCATTCCTTTCAGGTTTATTTTTAACCTATTGCACTTAGGCTCCAGCTAAATCAATTTTTCATGAATATCTACCCTAGTAGATTACACCTTAAACCAGTTCAGATCTCTAGAGAATTAAAAAAAAAAAAAGAAAAAAAAAAGAAAAAGAAAGAGAGAGATTTATCAAGTAACAAGTAACACCTAAGGAAAAAGAAACAGGGTTTTTAATTGCTTTGTGCACTCCATAATTGAAGGCAGGCACCTTCTTGAGGCACTCACTGCCAGGAGGAGTGTGACTCCACTTGGCCCTGCCTAATTAATCCTGTGATACAAACCTTCTGGCTTCAATTTTCACATTTCTGTCTCTTTTTAGAGGTGATAATAAAACTAAAAATTTATGTTGGTTACTGTATGACTATAACAGTGCCAGCAGAACACAAATAAAACCATATGGATGAAAAAGACCTTGTCTTCTTATCCCTGGCTTCTCTTTTTCATGAGGTGTTCAGGGACACACTTTGTGTTAACAAGAAAAGGTAGAGAAAGATTCAGTAGCAGGAAGGAACTACAGGTCAACTGATTCTTGTGATAGTTTGCTCAGATGACTCACTGAAGCATATGTCTTATTTGTTTATTGACAAGATCTCAAAATAGAAGTACACACTCTGGAAGCTCAACTGAGCTGGCTACAAATCACAAAACTGCACAACAGCTCTTAATGAAAGACAAATTGTACAGCTTAGCCTTTAAAAAGCAGTCAAGGCTGTTTGTGCAGATGCCTTCAATCTTAATAGCTTACATACTGTGACCCATGCACACTCCCTACTAGTGCCTACTGAAAGTAATAGACCATCTTTATTTTCCATGGAATGGAAGGATCCCACTATTATTATATTATTATTACGAACATTATGAGGCAAGGATTTAATTCTGGAGCACTGAGAAATTGTATGTATATACACACAGACACATATGTGGCAGTTATAAGATACAGCAGGACAAATTCTTCTTTCAGTAAAATTGCATTTATTTCATTGCATGATATAGAATTGGACACAGACCTTACTATATTAAGGTAGAAGGGTTTTGTCTTGTCAAGTGAGCTATAGTAATATTCTCCCAATAGGACTGTCTCTCTTATTTGGAAGTTACTAATAATTTAATGAGTACATGCAGACTGCACTCAGTTCATCCTACTCTCAGCACCCAACAATACAGTTCTGTATGTTCAAACTCCGTTATGCAATTGAGCACTGTAGGCTTGTACCGTGGATTTGATCTTTTTCATCAAGTGATGTACTGAAACAAGAGGAGAAAAAAATAATCTTCATTTTGCTGCAATGTTGCTCCTATTCCTCACTATAGCACAGTGGTAAGAAGAGAGGCGAGTGGCCTGGCACCTTGGTTAGGACAGAACTCTTACTTCTTCCTTCATTCCATCCTTACTACAGCTTTTATAGTGGCATATATTTTTATTAGGCTAGTTAAAGTCAGTGTGCCACTTATCCTTGCATAAGAGAGATTAGTGACACATATTTGTTAAATGTCATGTGCCTCTATGGGTATTATTTTAAAATAAGCAACTTACTTTGGTGTAACAAAATGCCTCAGCTTTGTGACAGTGTGCAAGCTGTCTGCCACACAAGAGTTGGAAGGAAAACTGGGATTGGAAAATTAGGATAATTTTGCTGCCAAACTCTAACAAATTGCTACTGAGCATCTACAAACTCGTTTTTTTCCAGCTTCACACTTGAATGCATTGGGACAAAATTTTTTTGTAGATAACAAAAAAAAACTTCCTTTGCAATTCTTCAGAAATCTCAAATGCCCTTTCCAAGACAAGGTAATGTTAGATTTTCTTGTATGAATGCTTTTAAGAATTAGACTTTGTCTCTGCAAACCCTGGTTTTGGAAATGGCATTACTATGCAGAATGTTTTAGAGGAAAGGCTGATGTATATTCTCTCATGTATCTCTTACATAAGGGTTTCCATATGATTTAACTCTTTTAATAGCAGCTCTGAAATCAATATGCAGTGTTCTATCAAATTTTCATGAAGTTTTGTACATAACTGGTTGATGATCTGCATGTAGAAAGCAGGCCAAGTCACATGTCTGGAGCTTCCTTTTCCTTTGGGATTTTCTGTTTGGGCTTTTGTGTTTTGTTGTTTTGGGGTTTTTTTTTTTTTTTGATTGGTCAGTTTTTGTTTGGTTGGTTGTTACTGTTTGGTTTTGCTTTTTTTTAACACACTTATCAGAAGAGCTTCTTTTTAATTGACAGTAACTCTATGTAAAAATGTATCAACCATCTCATTGTCAGATTAGTCTCCATGAATGCGGCTGCACTGTAGTGCTAATTCCACTGTATCCTCCTGAGGGAGATGCACTGAGCTCCTTAAGGCACAAGGCACCACTTTTGCTATCTCATGGTGAGAACCATATTCCTTTTCTTTCCTGTCTTCTTATCTCCAGGATGGCTAGATTAGGCCAATACATAGTCTTCTGAATGGAGAATGATGCTTTCAGAGCATTCTCAAGAATAATGCTCATTCTTTGTATGCAGTGTCCCACAGATAATTGCACAGAGAAGTCCATTATGTCTGGTTTTCTTTTTCAGTGTAGTATCTCCTCTACAACACTTTGTCTAAACTGCTCTTTTGATGGAAAACTTGGGGACTTTTTAAGCCAAAAACTGTCATTCATTATCCATTCCCCAAGAAGAATTGCACTATTTCTAAACAAAGTATGTCTGAATCACTTGATCTAGAGTGAAAGGTGTGTTGGTACAAATCCTGTTAGCAGAAGACTAACAACGTCCTTGGTAACGTTGATGTGAATGCTTGAATGGAAAAGGCGAAAAAATAATAAAGTACATTCAGTATAGTCTTTCAGTCATACAATCATAGAATCATAGAATAGTTAGTGTTGGAAAGGACTTTAAGATCATCTAGTTCCAACCCCCCTGCCATGGGCAGGAACGCCTCACACTAGAACACATCGCCCAAGGCTGCATCCAGCCTGGCCTTGTCTGCCAGGGATAGAGCAACCCATTCCAGTGCCTCACCACCCTCACAGTAAAGAGCTTCTTCCTTATATCTAACCTGAACTTCACCTGTTTCAGTTTAAACCCATTGCCCCTTGTCCTATCACTACCCTCCCTGATGAAGAGTCCTTCTCCAGTATCCTTGTAAGCCCCCTTCAGAAAATGGAAGGCTGCTATGAAGTCTTCATGCCGCTTCTTTAAGCTGAAAAGCCCCAATTTTCTCAGCCTTTCTTTGCATGAGAGGTGCTTCAGCTCCCTTATTATCTTTGTAGTCCTCCTTTGGACTTGCTCCAACAATTCTATGTTCTTCTTATGTTAAGGACACCAGAACTGTGCACAGTACTTCATGTGGGATCCACGATTTTGAATCCATCCTTTTTGCATTTAGGTTATATGATACGTCTGAACTATCTCTACTGCTATTTGAATGCCTGGACTCTATGTAACATCACGTTCCAAGTTAGGTCTTATATCCCATTCCAATTGCATTTTTATTTAATATTTTTAAAAAATCTTTCCTTTTATGCTATTTAGTAATATGTCTGATCAAGGGAAAGGGGGTAAAGAGGGTATTCTAAAATAAAAATCAGTAGTATAAAACAGTGCCCAACCTACAATTAACTTTTTTCCATGTAGGTATTTAAAATGGTTTTTTTTTGAAAATTTTGAACTTTTTCTTTTCTATTAATATAATTTAAATAACAGGACTGTTTTAGAGGCTGCGGTATATGTGCACTCAAATGTCTGTCAGAAAAGTCACTGTTTCAGTAAACAGTTAAGGAAGCTATTATTATATCAATGAAATCAAATGTAGATACCATTCCAAAGAAAAATTGCACTCATATAAACTTAAAATTCAGAATACATATAGTAACGTATAGCTAACTATATTACAAAAATAATGTAAATAGCCTGGGAGAAAATGTAATTAATCTGGGAAATCAGAATAGAGGTTAAATTTCAATGTAATCTCATTACACTAAAATATGAAAACATACAGATTATCTCAGCCCTGTTAATGTTGCTATGCAGTGACACACATGCACTAAATATCATCATAGTGGAATCATTTATGGATTTTGCTCTTTTACAGGATTAAAAAAAAAAGGAGACCTATTCTCTTCACTGCTCCCTCCCTGCCGCCAAATAAAATGCTGTCAAAGTTTATACATCTCTAGGCAAATTGGAATGTATGTAGATTATAAAGTGTTGGAGGGACCCACAGATGTTTTACAAATTATAGCCTCAAATTCTGACCCAGTTTGCATGGTTATGTAGGATAGAACAGAGAATAAAAGAATAAAACATCTCTTTATTACTAATACCCAAGGGAGCTGCAAGGGATGAATAAAAAGAATAACCACAATAAGGAATCTTGCACTGCATGACCTAGTTGCACCAGCATGTAAAAACTTAGCACTGAAAGAGAAAACCAGGAAACTTATTGTGTCTTTGATTCACAATTTGCCTCTCCGTTTACTTTAAGGCAATGCAAAAATATGCTTGGCTTTATTCAGGGCTCAAGAGCAGTCAAAACCCTGCAGCAGTTATTTCAGTGAAAAGTGTTTGATTTCTATGAGTAGTATCTGTATTTCTGTGGAAGACAAAGTTCGCACCACTGTGTTATCCTTCACAATTAAGTACAACACTTTTGATGGTGTCATGTCTTCAACAATTAAGCCTGGTATATACACTTAATTCTTTTCCATATAGTAGTCAGAAGACATTGGATCCATTTCCTGCCATGTCTTTCTCTTTTATTGCAAACAGTTCCAGTTTCGACAGAGGCTTAGGTTTTCAGAGTAACAAATTACTTTCATCACATTGAAATGCAGCTACCTTGAGCTAAAATGCAGACTTGTGAGCACAGTATATATCAGATTAGCTATAAAGCAAGCTACAGAAGCAATTACAATTAAAAAAAAATAAAAAAATACTGGTTGTTATTGGCTATATAAAGGGGGAATAGTATTCTCTGGATGTATAATATGACCCTTGTTTTAAGCAGAGCAGTTAGGCGATAAAATGATCTAAAAAAAAAAAAATTCAGACCCAGATCATTTAGATGATGATAGTTAATCCTTAATCTTTTCCTTTTTCTCATGTCCATGTGTTCAATGTTCTGACAATAATTTTGATCTCTCAGAGAAGGTTAACGGCAGACTGTATCTCGCTCTTTCCTATACCACTTAATATGCACAACTTTAAGCATGAAATGTCCAACGAAAGCTGTCAGTCACTACTATTCAAATTCTCAAGTGATATTCAGAGCATTTAACTGTTTTGCGTGATTGTCTCTTGTCTCTTGCTTTGCCAGGAAGCTTCCTGTGTTTCAACTGTCTGGTTCCTCTAAGGAGTATAGCGGTCTCTTCTAAGTTTCTAAATGTTATTAGTGGTGAGACCCCCTAATTTCCAATATATTTAACTTATTTTCTAACAATATAGAGAATGTTTAAAAAGTTATCTTTAAATTAACTTCCAAAAAGACAAGTTCTTATTAATTTTACATCATATTCCATCCACTGTATTAATTTGTTTCATAAAATCATAAATGTTATCATGTC
This sequence comes from Forpus xanthops, assembly GCA_032466535.1. Classification (NCBI taxonomy): domain Eukaryota; kingdom Metazoa; phylum Chordata; class Aves; order Psittaciformes; family Psittacidae; genus Forpus; species Forpus xanthops. The sequence goes on from JASSUY010036614.1 coordinate 8,106, forward strand.
TTAATACTAATGCTTTTCACTTGGATTACCACTAACAACAGCTTTTATGTCTCCACTGGATTCATTGGGATTTTACATGCTTCAGTGCTTGTGGAAACAGTACTCTACTGTACCTCATCTGGTGTTCAAGCATTTCTCATATGATATTCTTGTATCATGATTATTCCAATGGCTCCTCCAGTCCTTTGAGACTCTTAATGAACTGTAAATCATGCTATAATAATAAATAATAATGTAGAGACTATCATAAAGTCATAACATTCCTCAAGCAAAACTAAGTCAGTCAAAGCAGAAAATATCTGACCCACATCCAAACTTTAGCTGCGTTTCTGAATTTCTGGTTAGAGACATAATATATTAATGCGCTGCAACATGCACTGTGCTCGCTTTAAAATTTATATTAAGTAGATTGTTACATTATGGTAATGTACTAAATTACCTAAAGCAAAGTAATACAATGATTAACTGACCATAAACCAATGTTTATGGTCAGTTTATAAAGTATTACAAAGATTAACATTATGCATTTTCATAACAGTAGAAAATTGCAGGATGAAATATCTCTGGATTGACTTGATGCTATTAAGAATAACAAAATAGTGGTATAACTCACAACAGTCTCAAGTTACAGCTTGCAAGTAAACTTTGTTTTAAATCATCTCTGCAAATGGCAGAGATATTCATCGTTTTAAAAAATGCCCAAAGCTTTCCAAGCATAGAATAATGGTTTCCAGTATATGTTTTCTAATATATAATGTATTACCTTTTCTTTTTCCTCTTCATTATTCAACATATCATGTCAGATTCTAACCTGGCGTAGCTATTCTGATATCAGAAGCTTTCTACCACTTTATCCAAGACAAACTTGGATCTTTATCGAATTATAATATTTGGCCAAAAAATCTAGACACAGATAAAGTTCAAGGCTTTACGAGTGAAATGCATTTAATCATTCTGTTTACCTGATGTTCTAGGGTTTTGTCTGGTCGTTCTGTAAGTTTAACCCTACTCAAACAAGATTTTTAAGGGGACAGACACCAAAGTTGGGGCAAGTGAGGAAATATGGCAAGGGGAATCAGAGATGGGACAGGGCAGCAAGGAAAGCTCTTACACAACCTTTAAGGAAGCAGAACCATCTCAAATGCATGTATATTAATAAACACTCCTCGGGGAGAAGCAATATCTTTATGTGGTCACAAATTTACAATATCATAAGAATTGCAGAGATATCATAAGAATTGCAGAGATGCGGGGAAACAAACAGCTGCAATAGCTTGATAGGCTTTTTTAAGAAAGGCAGGGAAGATAAGGAGGAGCAGGATATGGAGAAGGCTGAGCAACTAGTGCTTTCTTTGTCTTGGCTTTTGGTGGCAAGGTCTGCTCTCAGACCACACAACCACATGGCTATAACAAAGCTAGCAACATCCTCTTTTCTCAAGGGGAGTTAGTTACAGAAAATGCAGAGGCATATACTTTGCATGGGAGGAGAGTGAAAGGAAAGAAGCCACAGCCGCAATCTGCAGGAAGAAGACTGCAGTCAGACTTAAGGAAAAACAAAAAGCACAATAAGAACAATCAAGCCCTGGAACAGGTTGTCCAAGAACTGTGGGAAACTGTCCTTGGAGAGTTTTCAAACCTTGGCTGGACAAGTCCGTGGGTGACATGATCCAGTCTGAGATTAACCCTGATCCAAGCAGAAGGCTGGACCAGATGGCCTCCAAAAGCTCCCTATAACCTAAATTTTTATATGATCCTGTGATTCTGCTTTTGTGTACTCTCAGCCTTAAAAAATATAGTTGGCTAACACTGCATTAAGATTCCAACATTCTAAAAGCTAAAAGCAGAAGTAATATTCATATTACTTCAATATAATAAATCTAACTTTTAGAGAACTTTTCAAAACTCAGAAATTAACATTAAATTCTCTCTTCTTTTTCATCTCTAACTTCAGTACTCTGAGATGCTCAAGTGAACTCATATCACTTTTTCAGATTTTTTTCAGATCAGGTCCAGAAATACACGTCATTTTTAAATAAGAGCTAAATACTACAGAATCAGGGACTTTCAGAAAAAAATCAGTTATCAAAGGGCATGATAAATTTGCAAGAAATAGTACATGAAATTTCTGATATATCTTATAGTTTTTATTTTCATTGTTTTTTTTTTTTTCTTGTAAAGTTTAGAGACTACCAAATTTTATACTTTCTGTGATATTTAATTTTCATCATCATTATCTTCCCTGCTGTACTTTTTGGCTTTGACTGAACTTTGTAATACACATATTTGTAATTTATATAGAAGTCCTTCTTATTCACTATTAGCAATGTTGAACTCTTGTCCTGGGTTCAGGACAGTATACAAGTATATATACACTTAGATTACACTGATGGGTAAAGTTTGCAGTGCTAAAGTTGGGTGGTAAGGATCAAAAGACCCTTTAAATACTGGAAAATTTCTTTTTGACTGAAATGTTGAGAGGGAGAGGATGTTTTTATTTGCTCCATATAAATTATAAACTTGTCGACTGAGACACATCCTGAAACTGCTGTATTTATTACTGCAGCTGATTCCTAAACATCAAAATATTATACTATATTTATATGCACATTTGAAAATAGCATGTGTTATTTATTCATTAAGGAATAATATATGAACAGCATCACCTGGTGACAACTGTAAAAAAAATAATAAAATCCAACATGCAGCCTTCACTTGTCAGATTAGTTTTGGCTAGCAGCATCCCTCTGTCTTTCTATTGATGCTGACACTTGCAGGAAGGAATGGAAGATGTGCTTGGCCCCTAGGCCCTTTCAAATATTCTTACCAAACTTCTGTGTACAGAAATGGCTAGCCCAAGAAACACTCGAAAATCCTTACTTACAAGTGCAAGCAATAGCATTTTCCAGCTCTTCTCAAGAGCTATCTGCTTTCCAGAATATTCCCATCAAATACTCTACCTGAATACCCTAGCTGAAGATATCTGTGCTTATTTCAGGGGGGTTAGACTATATTACCTTCAGAGATCCCTTGCAACCCAAAGTATTCTATGATTCTATCATCTAATGATAGTCAATGAAACACTTGTCAGGAATGTTTATAATGCCTTAAATTGGCCCATTTCATATGGCACAATACTGGATGATTTAATTATAAGATAAATTTGTTCTTAAAAGACTTGAGGCAAAAGCTGTACACAGTGCAAGCACAAAAAAAACACGACAGTAGTAAGACCAGAATCCATAGAAAATATAAGGCAAGATGACTGGTTTTAAGGTATGAGGACAATGAAACAGATGACAGCTGTCACCAACACAGTGGACATACTTTGGCATAAGCACCAAAAGTGGCAAGAACTGGAATTACTGAAAATGGGGATTTAGAAACCAATATCCCAGTCTAAAGATGGCACAGAAGAAAATAAGAAGGAATATTCTGAGGAAGTATCTGCCTGAGACGGAGAACTGAAGGCATCCATCTGCAAGTGCTTCTGTCCTGCTACAAAAGAGTAGACCTTGGCATTGGTGAGCACAGATCATGAGCAAATTTGGGGTGAAGGGGAGTTACTGGCTTTCAGATTAAAATTTATAAAGCCTTTTTACTATTTTCCCATCAATTCAAACTGCATTTCTTTGTTCTCATTTAGGAAAAATTTATACCACCTCTGACTGCTTCATCTGTAGCCATGAGTGGGTATCTGAAGGGTTGCACTCATCATATTTCATTTCAATTGAGTGGGACAGCACAAAAAATGTTAGGTATAGATATGTTACTAGTACCACAAAAGTAACTCCAGGAATAGCAGAGTTTTCAGGCTATGGAAGTGATGCAAACTGAAATTATTCTAACAGTTGATGTGTATCTGAGGTCCCTGAATACAGTGGAGTTATTGTGAAGTTTTAAATTTCAGCCTCCTGGATATATTATAAGAAGACTAAAATCTTTTCCATACGTTATCTAAAAAGACATATATAACCAAAAAGGGATTTTATTGCAAAAATGGATGTTACAAGTTCTTGAATAGTATTGACTGCTTAAATTCTTCTTTAAAATGAAAAAAACTGAACCAAGATTTTTACCAGAGTAAAAGAATGGCATTTGATTTATGTATGTTCCACCTACAAAACATTGCAATGTGTTGCCTTTTGTTATGCTGCCATGAACATGGACTGGTGGTGTTCTCCTCAGGTCTCTAGTTTTAAAAAAAGTTAATAATTTATTAGTTCAGAAAATAGCCTTGTGTAGTCACACCCTGCACCATTAAGGACTGGGGAGAATTATAAAGCTAAAAAAATGTTCTAAGCTCTCTTTCTGGCTTAGTCTCCAAAGGTGTCATGTCACTGGTTCTGAAAATTGTGTGGCGATATGCCAAATCATGCATAGAAGTTCATTCTCTAAGGGGCATCAGAGAAGCTTATTAGTCTCAAGACATTATTTTTAACTGCTAAAAGTACATGTTTTGGTGACAGGTTTTTATTTCTGCAAGCACTGAAGCTGGCTTATGGCTGGCAAAAAAAAAAAAGTGCTAACACTATTCTTCTCTTGTACAATCAATGCAAAGAAGGAGTATCAACACAAAACATGACTCCTGTTACTTTCTCTCATAGCATCTCCCCTACGCATATGAATCTCATAGAATCATAAAATCATAGAATACTTAGGGTTGGAAAGGACCTTAAGATCATCTGATTCCAACCCCCCTGCCAGGGGCAGGGACACCTCCCACTAATCCATGTCACCCAAGGCTATGTCCAATCCGGCCTTGAAAACTGCCAGCAATGGAGCATTCACAACTTCCCTGGGCAACCCATTCCAGTGCCTCACCACCCTCACAGTAAAAGAATTCCTTCCTCAGATCCAATCTAAACTTTCCCTATTTAAGTTTGAGCCCATTACCCCTTGTCCTATCACTACAGTCCCTCATGAAGAGTTCATCTCCAGCATCCCTATAGGCCCCCTTCAGATATTGGAAGGCTGCTATGAGGTCTCCACACAGCCTTCTCTTCTCCAAGCTGAGCAGCCCCAACTCTCTCATCCTATTTTCATCTCCTTGGTCTCTTTGTTTTTGCTCTGCACCCAAAATCCTTCATTACTGAATGCTGTGGAGCTAGGTCTGGCATTACCTCGTGGTTGTCAGGGTGCTCTGGAATTCCACAATTTTCATATCTTTCTAGCAAATATCCATGACTTGCAAAATTTGGGAGTCCTACGTGAGAGCCAGTGGACTGGATGCATGGAGTGAGCCTAATTGCATAAAGTGGAACAAATGTAATTAAGAGCTGTAAAGTTGAGGTGGGCAGTGTTCGGGAGGTTAATAGAGAGCAGGAGCTCAGCTTGACAAAAGAGCCCACTAGCCCAGCTGACTCAAGCTGAAGGGCTGCACACGACTGCACACAGTGGAACAAATTTCATTACAAGCCTTGCGATCAACATTTTTAAAGGCTCAGTAAAATTGATCAAGTTCACAAGGATAATTTGGTTACTACAAAAACACATCCATGACATTTGATGCCTCTTATGCCATCAGAATATTCCTCCTTTAATGTTTCTGTCTTGTTACGATGTAATTGTCCAGGTTCACTCAAGTGTTTATCGTGTTTGACAAAAGAATTCAATTAGATTGATTAATGACTAACTATATTCTTCAACATTCAAAAATTGCATACTGGGGCCATCAGAAATGGAGGGGAAGGGGAGGGGGGGAGAGAGAAAAGCCTTTATTTTGCATGTTCTGAAGGAATTAGTAATGGTTTTGAAAGGCAAACCTTCAATCAAACATTTCCCATGTTTCAAGATTAAAAGAGGATCTAGTAGAAGGTGATCCTGACTGTGGCAGTGGGATTGGAGCCATTCTATGATTCTACGATATATATGTGTGCATGCATGTATACATGTCTATATGGATATATAAAAAATGGATGCTTCTTTGCTGATTATTTTCTTTTTCCATTGATTTCTATGAAGATATAAAAAAGTGAACTTGAAATATTTTTATTCATTTTCTGACCTTCCCTTTTCGCTTCTTAATAACTTTTTTCTTTTGCTATTGAAGTGCAACTGCCCTGTGACTTTCCTCTTTCAGAGGCTGCCTAATCCAGAGCATACCCTGGTTTATGGAACATGAAAGTGTTCAGAATACCTTACCTTGCACACCTCAGTTGGTTTGGCTCTACTGGCACTGATTAAAAAAAAAATCATAATAGATAAAAGAGATATAGGTGAAAAAAAAAAAAACAAAAAAAAAAAACAACTAACCAACCAAAATAATTCTAGTAATGCAAGCTATTTCTTTCTCATTTAAAAGTTTTCCTCTAAACTTTGTTCTGAGGTAGGTGACATATAAAGCGTATTAGCTTGGTGGTATTAAAGAATGACATAAACTTAGAGCAAACAGAATGAAGATATTACTCAGAAATAATTTACCTTATCATTTCTCATATCACTTCAGTTTTCTTAAGCGTGGTACTATGCTATAGTTTACTCAACTTTTCAATAAAATAAAACATCCTGAAATGTTTCATTAGTTCAAAAGCATGTTTGTAGAGATTTGGTGGAAGTATTTTGAGCAGTTGCAAAGAGTGGGATTTTGGAGCTTACCTGCGTGCAACACAATACCAGTTCTGGGAGGAACAGTAATGTAATTACCCCATTTAACAGACGGAGAACTGACGTACCGACCTCAGGCTGGCAAGCGGTTACTATCATGACTAGCCATATAACAATCAATGACATTACTTGTGTATGAAACTGTTCACTGACCTGAAGAAAAGATTTTACATTCTAACTCTGAGAGACAAAGTGGGTTGCCTAGAGTCTATAGCCTGGGACTCAGCAAACCACTTAAGCATGTCCTTAATTTGTAACACATGTTTAAGTGTTTTTCTGCAACAGAAATAAATAGAGAAACATTGATAGAGTTTAACTCTAAGTCTCATAAGCACCAGGTCATTTCCTAAATCATAAGGCCACCTTAGCTGTATGTGATAAACATTACCAGGAATTGAGTATGTCTTATGTCTGCACATTTGCTGAGTTTTATTTTGTTTAATTTGGTTTTACAAAGCTAACTGCTAGGGGAAAAATCCTAAATAAATCACTTTTTATAGAAGGGTACCATGGCTGAAGTAGGAAAAGAAACAGACACAAGATAGTTCACAGAGTTCCCTAAAAATGAGAAAATGAAAAGGTTGATTTTTATCCCAGCAGCATAATTCACAACCAGACCTGAGATCGTTGTTAATACTATGTCATGGGTGGTTTCTACACATCCAGAATTCAATGTATTTTTTGTAGCTCCAGCAGTAATATTCGTCAGAATTGCTCTTCTATAGGCAAAACAGTCCTCAAGTATGGAAGGTGCACTGTCTCAGGAAAAATAGTCAAGAACAGTTTCATAGGACTTGTACAGCCTGTTTGCTGTATGTGAGCCAGGAATGGGATAGCTACTCTTCTACAAAGCACCTGGTGAAGTGTTGATCAACCAACATTTTCACTTACTATAGACCAATCTGTAAGCATTGTCTGAAACCCAGTTCTCCTGAAATATGACTGGTACTGGATGAGAAGCTCAGGGAGAGGTATGCTGTACCAATGACAACACCTGAAGGATGAAGCAATGATGTAAACACTGAATAGCCACATCTGATAGTCAGCTTCTGTCTTAGGGAGTCTTGGGAATATATACATGTTTGATCTAATAGCATTTATAAATTTTTTTTCATTATAATGCTGTGTTTTCCTGGTCTTATGCTAAAAGACTTTAGGATTTATTATAAAGAAGGATTTACTCATTATTCAAAGTGAATGGTGCTTTGCTGAAGATATTTTAAACATGAAACATGGTAGATGCTGTTCCCAGGGAGTTTCTCACTTCTATTTGAAGGATTGTTGGACAAAAAAATACAGATAAAAAAGCAGTTGCTGAAGTATAAAAGTTATTTTGCAAGCCTCTATCTCTGGGAAAGTTTGTCCTTGCCAGAAAATCTGCTAAATTTTATAGGCCAGAGTCTCTCCTGCTGAACTTAGATGCCAGCAAAGCAGCACTTGGGGCCCTGGTAAAATTGTCACATATCACATAGGAAAAAAAAAAATCAAAGAACCTGAGAAATACAATAATAGTAAAAAAAAACCCAAAACCCAGCTTTAGCTACTTTATTCCCTGATTCATTAAACTCCTTCTCATTGCTCTACACTCATATCAGAGACAGTTGTAGAAATTATGGCTGGGACATTGGGGAGTTTTGGTAGTTAATTGATCCTAGGAGCTGCACACAGGCTATAATGGATGTTTTGCATGTACCATAAACATGAAGTGACTAACAAATGCTATTGCCACCACTTTGTATTCAAAGAACTGGAGTTGGAGTTTACTGTGAGAGAAGAGACATCAGGGAGAGAACTCATACTGGAGTCAGTTCAGCTGGACGTTACCTTCTGCTGATATAAGTATGTAAGAACTTATCCTAGTGATGTAAAGAGTATCTGACTAGGAACCAGCCATTCAGGATTGTTCTGTGATTGAGATTGTTTCAGAAAGTTACAATTCACTCACTGGACCACTCCTTATTGCTGAGTCTACTATGACAGACATAGTCAAGAACCAGAGCCATAATATCTTATTTCTTAACAAAAGACAGGGATGGTTCCCACAGACAGCAATATAGTTTGCTGTTATCCTGTCCTTTATATATTAGTCAAGTAAGAAGCTGCTTCAATAATGGGCTCCATCCATCTACCCCTTTTCAGTAGAATTTGTGAATGACTTCATCACTTAGTCTGCATACTGCATGTTAAATCTTCCTTATAGTTTAGTCTACCATGAACAACAAAATATTATAATGCTTCTACAAAAAACAGCAATTCACGCCCAAAAAACATTCTTTCATCCAGTCTTTGGAAACAGAACCACTTGGATACTGTATATGCCTTGTGTACACTTCTATCCCTAAATACAGCAGCTGGAATGCAACCGTCTTTGTAGATGAAGTTGGTGTTTTAATTTTTTCACCCTGAAGGACAATATATAATGTAACCTTTCAATTTTCATTAACTATGGCAGAGGTTGCTATAGGCTAAGCTGTCAGCTAAGAATAAAAGTAAAACAATGAAACTCTACAGAGAAATGTTTCAGCTAAATGCTATCCTTGGTGTTTTGTGGCGATGCTAAGCTTGGATGAGGCTGCAGTAATTATGCCTCTCTCCAGCTGTTCTAATAGTAAATTCCCCAGGGAGATGTTCTTTTTCACCCCTGTTCTCAGTCCCATGCCCTCAGGAAGATAGAATGCTGGTGTATCTTAACTGAAAATGTAAAAGGATCAAAATTAATGGATCTAAGACAAGTGGTATGATGGTTAGAAAGAAAAGCTAAAGCTGAGTATATGGGGTGGGACAAGAATAATTCCAAACTACAGAATCAACCTCTAGAGACATTTTTACTTTGGTGACTTAATGCAGGTAGCTCAAATGCCTGGTTACACCACATTTTAATATTAAGTAGATAACACCATCTCCTGTCAAGGTCTTATCAGAAGTTATCACAAGCTTTCTAATTACTGGAAATATTATACTAAGTATTACCAAAACAGAAACAGCCTTAATATGTGAGATTGGAATACCATTTAATAACGACTGTGCTTGTTCTTTGGGTCAGTTGATTATACAGTAAGGAGCTTTATTTAGAAGCATAGGGTGCTTAGGAAAATGAAGACTGTGGTTTCCATCCAGCTTCCTGAAAACTAATCTCTGTACCTATATATGTATATAAGACAAATTTCATAGGCTCAAATCTGGCTGTCTCTATGCAAGTCTTCAAGCCAACAATAGTCCTCACATAGCTTGTGGAAACAGAGTTTCATCGGTTTTATTTCTAACTGAGTTCTCAAAAAATGTAGCTAAATCTTAGGATAATATCGCTGTTTGTGTCTAGTAGAAAAATACAGAAATAAAGTTTGTTTCTCCATTTCTGTTTCTTCCTGGATAAACTTAAAACTTGGAGAAGGGAAAGTTCCTATTTAAAGAGAAAAAAAGTTTTCAGAGCAGATATTCAGCATGGAGAAATTAGTTCTTATAATCAGAGAACTGATGCTTAAGCAATATAATATATTATTACCTCTCTTTAATGTTTCTGTTAACAAAGTGTGTGTCTGGCTTAGCGAGTATAATTGCTTTTTCTTTGCAAAACCATTGTACTCTGTCTTACATGGAAAGTAAAAAGGCAGTTATGCAGCTTATACTCATCAAGTACATAACATCTTCAATGCAAGAGATTTATGCAGTGGCTCTGTCTTTCTTATGATGCAAATAACATTACTTTATTTTCCTTCATTCTTTTGCATTTTTAAATATTCATTTCCCTGATGTTTTGAGACATTTCAGTACTAACAGGGAAGTTGACCTGTAAACTTCCATCAGTGAACAAAATGATACTGACATAAATTGAACATACCTTCAAAATATAAACAATGTATATATTTAATGATAAAATTAATCTACAAACTTGCCATTTCATACATAAAGCTTTTCCTAGGCTTCAGAGATTCCAAATATAATGTTCAATGGTGATGTACCTTGACTCAGATACAAGGCACCATTGTAGTCCTTTTCAGTCCAATGCCAATCTAAACTGTATATACTTGCCAGCTTGGTATTGTGAGGCTCCTTTTGGAGTGTGTGGAGCTCCCAACTACTGTTCTTACTGCAGCAATCTGCTTTGAAGGGACCAGACTCCCACATCCACTTCCTGTGAGAATAATCAGTGCCAGCCCGCCAGTACACAGTAAAGGTGAGATAATTCCAGTTTAAATCTTTTCCAGATAATCTTTGCCTGCTCATGTTCAAAAGAAAAACCTTATTGAGCCCTTAGTGTTACAAAAGTTAGCAGTCCAAAGACCTTTGCTTGCTCTGGGTTATGAGTCTTCACTGGAAGGGCTGGAGTTGCCACTCATGCCCACTGAAGGGTACCCAGCTAGCTTTGAACTACCTTAAGGCCAACAAGCATGTTAAAATTCAGCTACTGAATGTTCAGTTTCTTGTTGAAAAACAGAAGCTGTAATCATAAATAAGGAGTACCTTAATCTATTAGTGACCCTACTAACAGTTGCATAGCACACTTAATAATAAAATAATATTTCAAGCTATAAATGCTAAATCAAGATGCAAATGAATTGTCTTGTACCTCAGTATAAATTGCAGATACAATACTACCTAAAATTCAAGCTGAGATTTAAGATGATTCCCAGATACTTAAATCCCAAGACATAATTTAATATGGGTTCAGCTAAAGTACTAATGTTTAATTGCTCCTTACAAGAGCTCTTTCAACAGAAGACTTTATTATGCCTAAACCAAGCCAGAATGATATTAAAATTGTGCTGCGGAGCAGTGTAAATTTGACCTGTCACTGGTACAGTTCCATAAAGAATGGTACCATCTTCATGGAGAGCCATTTATTTATATTTTGTGTAAACTTGATAGCTATTGAAAAAGTCTGCTAGGAAATAAGCTCTCAGAAAAAGCAGCTGATGTACTGAAAGCCGCTGAATTTGTTTAGTCAATGTAATCAGATAATACGAAACTGAGCAACCTTTAATACCGGTTAATACAGATAGGCCCTTTTAGCAAAACAGTTATATTTTATAACAGTTATATTTTGGTATTTTCAAGCTGGGACAAAACAATAATCACAGTCAATAAAAAGCAGGATCTGAGGGAATCCCAGGAGGTCATGAAGCACCCTACACTCCCATGAAGAGGGAAGCATTTGTATCTTCAGCAGTCCCAAATGGTGAACACTAGTCCACTATCACCACATCACCAGAAAACCTGTATGGACTCAACCAGCCTTACTGGACACTTAGAAAAATCTGTTTAAACTAAGTTTTTTCATGTTGAAATTTAAACCTAACTCTTATCGTGTCCTCCCTCAGGATAAATTTTCTTCCCTGAATTGATTTGAAAACTTTGCCGTGGTCCCCTTCTCCCCAGACTTTCCTAGAATGAAGAAATCCATTTCTTTCACTCTTTTGTCCCCAGCTACTAACAAGATTGTCTGGACTCATTCAGAACCCCTCTCTTTTGAATCTAAATATCTGAAACTGTACATGGGAAAGCTATAACTCTGTCAGTTTCAACCATGGTGGAAAGTCCATTTCACATGTTTTGCATATAAGGACAACTCACTATACAGCCTAATGTGCTATTTTCCTTCTTTTCAACAGAATGATGCTGTTGACTAATGCTGAGTTTATTGTTCCCAGATCTTTTTCTGCACTGCTACTGAACAAGTACCTCATCCTCTGCTTGCACAGTTGATAAGTTTTGCCCAAGGGCAATAGCTTGCAGTTTCTTCTGATTAATTTCTTGCTTTGCATTTTCATGTTTCTCCTTTGTCAAGATCACTTGGATTTCTAACCCTGTACTTCAATACACTTATTGCTACACACCATGATATCACAGAATCACAGAATGGTTTGGGTTAGAAGGAGCCTTTAAAGATCATCTAGTTCCAGTCTTCCACTAAGCCAGGTTGCTCCACACCGTCCGACCTGTCCTTGCACTCCCATGGATGGGGCAGACGCAGCTTCTCTGGGCAACCTGTTCCAAGTCTCACCACCCTCAAAGTACAGAATTTCTTCCTAATACCTAATCTAAATCTACCCTCGTTCAGTTTAAAGCCATTAGCTCTTGTTCTATCACTACCTGCTCTTACAAAAAGTCCCCTTCAAGCTTTTTTGTAAGCTCCTTTAGGTACTGTAAAGGGATATTTTCTAATTTCACCTTCCATCCACCTGAATACTTTGATATGGTCCTTTATTTAAAGTACACTACATTAGACATCTGTCCTACATATAACCTTTCCTAGGACACAAGTATTGATTTTTCTTCTCAGTTAAACCTTGTAACTATAAGCAAAGGTCAAAAGTAAACTCTGGCCCTTTATTCAGGCCATTAATGAAAATACTGAGTATAAACACATAACCAAGATCAACTTTTGATAAACCAATTTATTACATATCATCACAACCTTTGACAACTACTGTCTTTATGTAGTTATCTCTCAGTCTTACAACTGTTCTCTAGTAATCAAATCAAGACTCTGATCTCTAGTCTAAATAATATCAAGACTGCCGAAAAACTCCACCAAAGTTATCTACTGCTATTCTCTATTTGTGTAACCTGGTACCACAATGGAAAATTTAGGAATTATAACAAAACTTTGAAGATCCTATGAAATATCACAAGTAAAATATTTACAGATCAGGAAGAGGCCTAAGGAGGTAGTGGTTTTCCCTGGCCCACGAGAGTAACCTTCACAAAATGACTGAACTCATTGTCTAAGTACATGAGTGGAAGAAGAAGGAGATATCACATGTCCTTCAGTCTGTTCTTTAATAAAATGATGCATACAGCCATTTTGGATTTTCTATGGCTAGAGGACTCTGCTTTTATAGAGGAGAACACAAATGGTTCATAAGAAATCTAATTTATTTAGGTAGCAAACCATCTCCTGAGCCTGCTCCCACTGGCATCGGCAATAAGGATCCTTAGGCCTTCTGGTCATAAAATGAGGACCTTTTTTCCACTATGAACTCCACTTTATCTTGTGAGTAACTGGGACAGGTTATGCAACCAGAGGCTATTTCATGTTTATACATACAACCAGGTACATACCTCCCAGAGAACAGATGAAGGCATCCATCACTTAAGGAAACAGTGATGACAACAAACTATTTTCAATGACTTCTGGATAGAGACCATCTTTCATTCCCCTCCTCCCATGAAAAAGGGACTGTTTTCCTAGGTATGGAAAGCAATTAAGAGGATGGGAAAAGAGAGGCCCTAAGAGAATCCACATGCCTCAGAAAGGGTCAAAACTCAAGAACACTAACATAATATATTTAGGAAGCATCCCTTCAGAGTGGATAAGACCTGGGTTTTCTCCACTGGTTGATCAGCATTTTTCAGTAGCTCCTTCAGCTTTTCTTCTGCCTTGTATCATAAAGAGATTACAGCTTGAGAGAGAAGTTCTATTACCAACAAGAAGCTAGACTCGGTTATTTTCACCACTAGACTAGAGACAGAGTCATGCTTTTGAACTGGCTTCCAAATCCTAACCTAAACATCATGGTATTTCCCTAGGCAACCAAAATTTATTAATAATATCAGTTATGCTACTGTAGCTATTATCCACAACACTTATTTAGGACTGATGCCAACAGGAAATCATCCCATTACTAACCGTTTGGAATCAATGTAAATACCTGAAGTCTTCATCAGCATCCATGCACTTTCCAAAGGGCCCAAATGACACAAATAATGAGTCCATACGGAATTTCTCCCTCTGGGTGAATTTTGGGCTCCTGATAGAAGAGGTCTACATGACACTTTCTAGGTGTGGTAAGTTTTTAAAAAGAATTGGAGATTTAGAAATTGCTATTTAACACTGAGTTGTGCAATGCTACAGTATAAAATTTAAACAAAGTGGGATGGTCAATATCTACCAACATGAGAAGTTGCTTAATAACTTTTAAATATATAATAAATATTAAGAAAAGCATTAAATCAAATGGATATTTTTCCCTAGACAGGTTATCATTTAGAAAAATATTCTGCAGACAAAAAGATTGTGACTTTTGACCCGAATCCAGAAGCAAATCAGCAAGTCCATAAAAATGAGCCTGGATACACCCAGTCCAAAACCAAGATCAAACACAGGGCTGCAGAGCTAGTTTCTTAATTAAGGCAATTTAAGTAAATATAATGAAGACAGAAGTCACATTTCTGCAAGAGCAATTTGGCAGAAGGTCTAGGCCTCTGCATTATAGTAGTTCAGATTATAAAGAAAGACACTATTGGTTGTTTTCTTTGTTAAGTGTTTGAATTAAAACCTTGGTGCCACTCATTTACTATCTGTCAGTAACACTGAGTGAGTAATTCTCTGCTTGTAATATCTTTGACTAAATTACCCACTTTTTCTTCTCATGGAATATCCAGCAGCAGATCATGATTTTCTTGCTTAAATATACTCAACAAATATATCTGAATTTTTACCCTGTGAACTGACAGTAAATATTTGAAATTCAAGCTGAATCATTTATATGGGATTGTTAAGTTAGGTCACATTGTTTGTTGTCTCTTACTGATCACAAGTGAGAAACACTACTTCTATGCACATAGTTGTGTATTCCCCCTCAAAATCAGTCTTCCATAAATGCTTGTGTGAAACAGAATTTGCATTATTGCTTTTTATAGACATTTCTGCTAAAAGTAAACCTGAAGTGATTGTTCTTTCACCAAGAAGTAAATAGGAATGGGTTCTATGTGACTATGGGCAAAGATAATTCATTTAAGAGCTTTAATGATTACTTGTGGACATTTTTTGTGTTATTCAAGCCATGCTTGTTTATAGATGTCGTGGTTTGAGGCGTAAATCAATCTGCCTGCCCACTCACTCCTCCCAACCTTCTTTT
>JASSUY010036616.1:0-10892 GCA_032466535.1 Forpus xanthops
GTACAGTCCCTCATGAAGAGTCCCTCCCCAGCATCCCTATAGACCCCCTTCAGATACTGGAAGGCTGCTATGAGGTCCCCATGCAGCCTTCTCTTCTCCAGGCTGAACAGCCCCAACTGTCTCATTCTATCTTCATATGGGAGGTGCTCCAGTCTCCTGATCATCCTCGTGGCCCTCTTCTGCACTTATTTCAACAGTTCCATGTCCTTTTTATGTTGAGGACACCAGAACTGCACACAATACTCTGAATGAGGTCTCATGAGAGCAGAGTAGAAGGGAAGGATCTTCTGGTCACGCTCCGTTTGATGCAGCCCAGGATACAGTTGGCTTTCTGGGCTGTGAGCACACACTACTGGCTCATGTTCATTCTCTCATCAACCAACACCCCCAAGTCCTTCTCCTTTCTTCTTGGATTCATTGTGATAGATGCAGCAACTTGGGACATAGGGGTTCTACCTGTGTAGAACCTGAACTAATTGTAAGACCGTCATGCATGAAACAGCTGCATGATTTCTGTAGGAGTTATTGTTAGTACTCTTTTTTCTGCTACTACACCGATAAGCATGGGTGAATATTCCACAGACTGCATTATACCTCTGCATTCTTTTGAAGTAGACAGAAATATCAAAGAGCCACAGACTTGCACTGATCTTTTCTGGGTCACAAATTTTCTCTTTGTTTATCCTTCAACAAACATTTTTGGTTGGAATTAGTATATCACTTGTGGTTTCTTATGGCAAAGGTGTGTCTGGCTAGAGATTTGCTTGCAGAAGCATAATCCCTAATGAAAACCAAGAAACTTGGAGAGGTGTGAGGCACTGCAAGAGTAAAGAAAGTAACCACAAACGGTGCTGAATACTGCTTTTAACCCACATAAGAGAGCAAGCTGCAAACTAAAAGACATTCTAGATTTAAGAACGCTGAGGGATCGTAAAACGGATTGAAAAACCCTTGTTAATGAGCTGCCAGCTATGACCTTTGACTTCTATAATATTGCTCAAATATTTACTCTCTAATTATTGATAAATGATGTGTTTCTAGCTACTGCATATTTAGAAACGGTTGTCAGCTTTTATATATATCTGTTCATAATCAATTCAGAGTCAAGGCAAAAAAGTATGTGCAGAGACTGGCTTGCTTTAACCCTTGTATCTTTCTGAATAGTTTCTGAGGAGAGGTGTTGATTCTATGTTATGTTTCCTGTAGGTCTGGCTGTTGTTCTCTGGAACATTTCTATGGTCAGGGTGTGAGATGTAGATGTGAAACTTGATCAAGATTGCTGAAGTGCTGGCATATCAAAATAGAAAGAAGTCCATAAATGCTGTAATTAGTTTTAACACAATACATATGAAAGGCACAGTGAAAAACATAAAAAATGAATATTTATAAAAATCCATGCATAACAGAATTTGAGAAAGATAAACCTTGTACCTTTTGGCAAGATCTTAAAAAGAAATCCCAGTGTGGAACAAAGCCTGATTCCAATTTCAGTCTGTGCCAGCTTCCTCATTACAGAGTGAGGATCTGTGTTGCCTCCAAGATAACCACTGTGGAGTGGGCAGCACACTATAGACACATTACTCTTTCCAAGCCTTTTCAATGACCAGGTTGAAGAAAGACCACTATGCTTTTGGCAAACTTGGTATAAAGATGTCTTTTTTTGTAAATGACCAGTTCACCTTGAAAGTCAAGGTAGAAGTGTGTTCTAGACTGGGACACCTATAACTTCCATATCAAAAGAGATCTTAGCAGTCTCTGACTCAGATTCAGATCTGCCAAACAGTATGACTCCTTCAATGCCTGGGTTTGATGAGTTCTTGTGTAGTTAAGGGTTGCTTATCAGGCCCTGCTATGGCATTTGTAGCTCTTATTACTCACAACGTACTTAAAATTTGATTGTTCTATACAGTGTATCTATCATTATTTGTTGAAGGACTGAAAGTGTGACATGTAATCATTCAATCCATCTACCTTATTCCATTTCCTAAGAAATTGGTTGATGAGTTTGAAACGGCTGAAGATTTTCATCATGTGGCTTGAAGGCAGATAATTAGGAGGAGAAAGATACTGCACTGGTGTGCAAGTGATTTATAACCTGTGAATAAATACATCCCAGCCTAATTTGATGTCTTCCTCTCTGAGTGTCCCGTCCGTCTGCTGAGAACAAAAGCCTTTTCCCTGCTTTCAGATATATAGATCAAAGCTTCTGTGGATGTAATATTGAAATTGGGATATGAGCTTCTGGTTTGTATGGCTTTAAAGAACTTTGGACAGTGTTCTCCTTTTATTCAAGATGCAGTACAAAGGAAGTATTTTTCTTACCCTCTTCATGTTCTCCCTGCATTCTTGCCATAGGGCCTGTGTGAAGTATAGAATTTAGGAGCTTTGGACTTTATAGCCTGTTTGCTTACCAAAACCAGCATTTAAAAACCCAATAACTTCAGAACTGTTGCATCAGTATTTTATTCTGGACTCTGTATTTTATTGGTGCTATAAACTGCACACTTATTTGCAAGACTCCAGTTCTTCGTTTCATCAGTATTTACTGTGCTGAAGAGATTTGGGGGGTGAGGGCTGTTAGAAAACGTATACATACTAGCCTACAAAATGCATTTTTACATTGATCCTGCAACTAGCTGACAGCTCAGGAAAAATGAATATTATTCTATCATGAATAAATGTTTGTCAAAGCAGGTATTATGCACAAGTGACTCCCTCAGTATAGATCTGATAGTGCATTTGCTCGCCTCAAGGAACTGAATGTCCTTCCACCAGAACTCAGTAAGTTGTCAGGGAAGCTAAAAATCTTAGCCCTTGTAAATTAAAGCTTCGGGAAGTAAATCAAGGAGAGTAGAAACAATGTACTGGAAGTTGAATGAGCAGTTCCATTTTGTAAATAAAGCATAACTCAAGGCACAGTTGAGTGAATAGAGCAGGGAAAGGTACTAAATCTGCAAAACTTCAGTACAGCAGCTCATACAACTCTGCTGCTGGTCACGTGAATTGAAATTACACCTTCCCTCCTGTGACCACAAAACTCAGGAATTCATAAATTTCCATGGCTCCTGGCTGAAAAGACGCAGAAAATTTGTGAAAGGACTAGGAAGAGTGCAGATGGTGTCTCTGTTTTGAAGAGATGACACTTGACAGCTCTTGTAGAGGGGAAGAGAGAAAAGTGATGGAGGAAAACCAGAAAGTTTTGCTAAGGCAGGAAAATGTTTCCAAAGAAGAGACAAAGCTGAAGCGGTGTTATTAGCTCTCAATGAGATTAACTAATTCTTTACTGCAGTAACTTTTACAGTGTGAGAGAAAACGTTCTCCAAGGCAGCCTTCAACCTTAGTACCAGGAACATGCACAAGGCTTCCAGCTGCCACATTAGGTGCTTTCTGAAGAATGATTTTACCGAGAGTCTCATGTCCCATCTTGTGCTTGCAGAAGATCAGCAGTCTTCTGGCCATGTGTATCGGATAATAATATTTTATGCTTCTGGAATGTATCTTTTAATGAAGGAGTGCCATTTAAATTGGGGCTTTGCAAGCCTGCACATGGCAGGTGAGGCTGTGTGCCCCAGGAAAAGCAGGTGCAGCATGACAACAGCCAATAAGAGGGATTTAAACCTTTCTGAGGACCAGTTTGGCAAATAAATAGCAGTAGAAATGCGAACAAAACCAGTTTCACGCACATCCTTGCCACAAGCAGTTATAGCAAGTGGTATGATGTTGCCTACAGAGCCAAAGTAAGATCCAGATTGCTCTTTTATAATGCACGGTGTTACTCCATATCCGAACAAATGCAACAGAAACAAGCACAATCCAGCTTTACACTAGTGGAAATCAGTCCTTTGATTTAAAACTCTTTTGCAATACTCAGATAAACATATCTTTGGAAGTTGATTTATGGCTCCGAAGCACCCATAGAAACAAAAAGCTGATGTAAGCTGAAATGCCCATCCCTGGTAATAACGTTGATCTTTGCTGTGATAAATGCCAGTTCATGATAAATACCTGATGATCACTGGCAATAAAGACAGCTCACAACAGAGCACGTTTCCTTAAAGTGAACGCCTTAGTAGCCCAGCAGGGACTTTTCTTCCTGTCATTTACTTTGGCAGCGAAAAGTGAGCTCCACCCTGAAATGCTTGAGAGCCTAATCACAGGAAGTAGGTTCCTAGTGGGGAAGAAGGATCACACTGACAGGGACCATCTTGGAATAGAAATCTTGTGGAACTCTGTGGTCTTCAATTCCAAGTCTGACTCAGGAAGTTTCCTGTCTTTGTCATGCATGAGCCCAGCAGATAGTCAGAACTTCCCAGGATATACGCAGCACAGCTATTCTAACATGTTTGCACCAACCCACTCTTTTGTTCCCTTCAGAACCATTGATACCTAAGCTTGACAATTCCACCAGAAACCTTATTATTTTAAAGGAAGCATTTTCCCAAAGCTCCTTTGGCCCAGGACAGACTGTCCGATCACAGGGTTGGAGACAACAATGTGAAAATTACAGGTTTAAATCCCTATAGAGGTGCTTGCATATTCCAAGTGATTAGATTTACCACTGGGTTGGCCTTCTATCTCCACAAAAAAAAAAAAAACACCCAGAATGCCTTCATTTCAGTTTGAGATGGATTTCAAACCAAGGGGAGACTCTTAGCCCATCAGTATTACTGTAGTGCTGGACAATATATCAGCTACGTCATTTGGTCTACACTGGAGTTCAAAAATGAATATAAAAACTCAGATGAGTTACTGCACTTGAATCATAGCCAGGTAAACCTGACAGAACTGAGGGAAAGATCAAGCCTTATGATTGTACATGAAATGTGTGCTTTTAGGATGTTTTTATTTGCCTGTTAAAGGAGTAGAAATACAGTTTTGTGCTTTCAAGCCCTCCTTACTATAAAGAGTGATCTCAGAAAATGTTATGTGGTAAAAGTGTTCAAGTGTTACCACCGTTCAGATCTGTAAAATCAGCTTTCTTGTGCTTATCTTATCATTTCTGGGTTTAGATTGTACCAGCTTCATTCATCAGTGAGTTTCTTCCAGGTTCTGCCTAGCACCAGACTTTAGCTTAACAGAGCTAGCACAGAGGGTTCTCACATAGGCAAACATCTCATTTAGGCAAACATCTTTGGAAGAAATGCAGAGTTTTATTTGTTTAATTCTTAGGGGGAGGGATTTTCATTTTAAATTATAAATGTCAAATGCGAATGTTGAAAAACGTTCTAAAACCCTTCTATTTTTGATTTTTTTTAACTTTTCTTTTGGGAAAGCCTCTAATCCCAGTGACTGCTCTTCCTTCCCTGGAGGGAAGGAAATATATAAATAACCAGAAGAAAGGAACAAAATTTTCAATTTTATGTGATTTTCAAAATCTGTTGGAAATAAAAATATTTTTTTCTTGTAAACTTCTCTATAAAAGTGGTGCGAAAACCAAAATTGATGGAGAGTTTTCAGTCAATTGATGATTTTGCTCCATTATTTATTTCCTGCATTGTAACCAATGAAGAGATTATCATGGTTCTGGGTCTGTCTTTTCCCCATCTCCTAACTGTTATATATACTCTTGAGGAAAAACCTGTCCCTCTTTTAGTCACACAAGCTCTTCAGTAGTGTTCCTGGAGAGCAGAACCATGTTCGGTATTCAGTGTGACTGTGTTCAGCATCCTCTTGCTTTTTAATTGAAACTTACGGTGAAGGCAGCTTCATGATCAACACATGTGCACAGACATGCCAACCAACCAGGCACACCACCCAGGCACTGCAGAAAGCCCATTGTGTGCAAAGAGCAAACCTGAAAAACTCAAAAACCTGATTTGGCTGATTTTTTTTTAATGCTTTTATGTTTCCTGAAGTGCCAGGCTGGTGTCCTGTATAGATGGGGACAGTAAAGATGTGTTACTAAAATAGACTGAGTTTGAATCATCATTCCCTTTCTTCCCTGAATCCAAACTCATTACGTACTTTCCATGTGCTACGAAAGATCCCCTGCAGAAGGGATCAAATCATGTATAGTGCATTTGTATATGCATGTTCTGTGCTTTTAACATATTTTAACATGATCTGATGCAATAGTTTCCAGCCTTTTTTAACTTGCAGACTTATAAAGATTTTTAGAGATGGAGCTAATCCCTCTGTTGTAGGTTAAAATCGTTTATCAATATGCTTCTTTTACTTACCACAGGTTCTTCATAAAGTCCATGGGTGAAAATGGTGAGTGAAATGTATTTAATTCATAATGGGTTCCAACTTGTCAGCTCACAAAACAGAGACATTAACATAATGAATACACATTTAAAATCTCCATCTACATCAATTCTTTCTTTCCCTGGGTGATCATTTGCTTTATGCTAAGTCAGAAGCCCTGATAATTGAAGCATGTTCTCTTGGTGGCCTGCAGTACTGTATCATTGATAAGTTTGTTAGAAGATGAGCTCGCGAGCTCATTGTGCTTGCTTCTGCTGCTATGGATCCCCATCCCTGCTGGATCAGGAGCCCTGCAGTCTGAGAAGCCACTTGTGGCACTCTGCTTTATTGGCAGAAGTCTCTCAGGAAGCTCCCTTTTCCTCTTGCTCCTGCACCTGGCAGAGCCATAGAATGTCTCTGCAAGCACCACCTCAAGAGTGAGTATAAACTTGCTACATGTGGTATCAAGTCATTGACTTTTGCTCCACATACCCAATTTTGTCTTGATGTAGGAAACCGGTAGTTTGAGATCATTGTGTCAATACAGCAATTAGGACAAGCCAAATTCTGGAGAAGATACACTGGAAAATCATTTGTGTATTGGTTAGAAAACCTTCTAGGGATGCCTATGAGGCCTTCTGGAATACGTGAAAACTAGTGACACCTTATATTTAACTGTGCGTGCTAGATCAATCTGGACTGCATGAGCAAAGTAGTGCTGGGTGCT
The DNA here is from genome assembly GCA_032466535.1 of Forpus xanthops. Classification (NCBI taxonomy): domain Eukaryota; kingdom Metazoa; phylum Chordata; class Aves; order Psittaciformes; family Psittacidae; genus Forpus; species Forpus xanthops. The sequence continues at coordinate 6,914 of JASSUY010036616.1, forward strand.
GCTTATGCTCTCAACCTGCCCCAGGCTGCTCAGGAGTTCAGGCTAATGCTCTCTCTTAGTATTGCATAAACAATGTGGATAATGAAATCTGTTACGAAAGTGAAGTTAGATCTTGACAGTATAGATAAGTTTGGGAATGGGGTATTGGAGGTGTACCATGAACAGTATAGACTTGCAGTTCAGCTGTCCCTGCAGCAACAGTTCTGGTGCCCCTGCAGTGATCCTCAGTTCTCTGCCAGGTTCCTTGGTCTGGGTGTGAACTATGGGCTTTATGCATAGTCTTGTGTTTCATTTCCATTCCCTGTGCCCAGGTACTTTCAGGAGATGTTCTTGCACTACATCCTCACCTGAGTGACCAAGCACCAGTGCCACTTCCTAAAGTCTCTTGAATATCCTTTATGGGCTGTGAAATAATCCTTGATAGAGAAATAACCCTCAGAATATTAGCAGGGAAAAGGACTTGCAGGGCAGGGATGTATAAAGCTGGAGTAGGGGACAGCAAAATAAAACTGTTCTCATGGACCCTTCAGGCACCCTCCCATGCATTTCCTGTCCTGCTAAAGCGAGCCCCTGTCTACAGGTGGTGAGTTGCTCCAAGCTGTAGCTGAGCCGAGCAGAGATTTTCCATCAGAACTTTTTTGACAATGTATGTTTTGAATTTTCTGTCAGGATGGCACTCAGAAATCAGTTGCCAACTGAGAAATCTATTTGCCAACACTCATCATCTTCCGAGGCAGGTCTCCAAGATAAGCGTTGTCTTCAGCTTCTGTCCTGTACTGTAGCGTTGCAATTCTCCCTGTGTTGCTTTTTGTGATGATGCTTAAACTTTCAAGCTTTGGACTGGCAGCAGGTAGAACTGGTTGTATTGTTTGAAATACTAATTGCTTGGAATTTTGACCATGGATATGGCTGGTGAGCAATTCACAAATCCAATCTTGTTTGCTTTGCATCTGCCAGAAATGGGGTTTGGGTTTTGGGCTTTTTCTTCACTTGCTGCCAGTTCTTTGTAAAACAGTTTGCTTTGACTTTGCGGCATTATTTGTATTGGCAGTACCACAGCCAGGTCATCTGGCATTGGTTGTGTCCCTTTGCTGCCCGGCTGACTGAATCATTTGAAGTGTGATGTTGGCAAATAGTGCATTTTCTGATGCATGTTTTTTGTGTAAAAGACGCTGGTGCTAAAACTGTTTTAAGGTGGGCTTGCAAACAATCAGTAGTTTTCTGAAAGCTAAGGGATGAGCAATTATTTGATCCTGTGAATCAGATTTTGAATTCTCCCAAATAAACCACTCAAGGACTGGTTTCCTTTGTCTTTGACCAAGCAGGTGGAGCAGTGGGCTGATTTGGAGTAACTAGCACATCAAATGAGAGACAGCCCAGCTCTGAGCTCTGCTGCTGTGTGCAGCATATGTTGCAGGCAGCTCTTACCTAGAGGACAGAGTGAAAGCCAGCACAGGGAAGAAGAGGCTCCTTATGGGTGAAAATTACATAGTTTAAACTCAGTGATACCCCTCAGAGCAGTGCTGCTTCACAGCTGTGTTCCCTGGCAGATGTTGTGGCTTGCTGCACATCTGAAGTAGTTCCTGAATTGCCATGATGGGGGTGGAAAGGGAGAGGGAGAGATGGCAGCAGGTTGCATTGGCAAACAGTTCTGTTAACATCCCTGCCCTGCTACTAGTAGAGGTGAGTCTGGTATGCATGGTAACTCCTGGCTCTGCCAGCCAACAGCCTGACATGTACCAAAATGTACAATGTGCGTTAGCATCAGTGTGCATTCAAAGCTGCATGGAGGACAGTGTAAGAGGTCACCAGTTTATTTTGTTTGGATCTGTCTGTTCCCAAATCTTGCATGAGCAGGAGCAGTTCTGAATACACAAGACAATGCACGTGTCCATTCTCAGCTCTTGGACTGTGCTACTTGCTAGTAACTATTAGGCAGTTGTATTGCAGAGCATCGATACAGCATCAGGACCTAGTATCTATACTGGCTGGTCTCTAAGCAGAGGTAGACAGCTGTCTACTGCTGCGGAAGAGTCCCACTCCTCCTGTCCACGTGGTAATAGTAAAAGCAGCACGCCCAAGTCTTTAGCTGCCTCTTGCCAGTCTCTGCCCTCCACCAGAACAGCCCAGACCCACTTTTCTGGAGGAGTATAATTCAGTTTGTCCTGCACTGTGAAGGATCAGTGTTTTCCAATACTCCATATGCCTATATAGCTTTATTATACTTATTGCTATTTATTATTTGCACTGTGATAAGCCTTAGAAGCTGTAGCAAGCCTCCCATTGTGTGGAATTCCATAGTAAGACAGAAGGAGGAGGGAAAGGCAGTCCTTAGCTACAGAGTTTTTATATTAAGGAGTACAAACAGCCATCTCATGATCACTCAAGTCTGTTGGAACCTGGGGGATTGAGTTTTCAATGCCTTTTTGCATCTTGACATTACTCACCTCCCAGCACCCCAAAAGCAATGATCAGTTCCCCACAAGACTTTTATTCATGCCCAAGGTTACTCACAATAATTTTCTCAAGTTATGTGCAAACTGTGGACTCGGGGCATTGAGTCAAGGGAGTGACTCAGGAGGCTCTGGTTGGTTCAGTAGCTGCCCAGCTCCGTTGTACAAAACCAGGACTCAGAGAGAACTGCAGTTGCTACACAGAAATAGGTGTGGTTTCTTCTTCCCAGTGCAAACCATCCTTGTGCAGACCTGCACTATTCCAATCAGCTTGTTGGCTGATTCACTGGCTGTGTAATTTATATGTCAATCAAGAAAGAATTGCCAGACCCATGCACACCTTATCCTGTGCTCCACAGCTCCTTTTGAAATTGAAGATAACAGGTTATCATCACTTGGCTGTTTCTAAACCTTGAACACCTTGACAGCAGTGACAAAAACAGCTGCTTCAGCTTTGAGACTGTCTTTGGGCTCCCCTTGCAGAGTGAGAAGGGATTCAGATGTGCTGTAGCACAGCCCACTCCCAGGTGCAGTGAAGACTCCTGCCTCATCTTCTCAGCTTTTTCAGTGCCAGCATCAGCTGATGTAGGCTTTTGGAACATCTTTCACCAGAAAAAAAAGGTGCTGTCTCCAACCATGATTTGATCTCTGTAACTGCCAGAGTGGGGTGTCAGTTGAAAGTTCAGAGTCTGTGCAGCTTCTTCTTGTGCTGGGAACAGGGAAAGCAGCAGACTCTGCATGTGGTATAACATTCACAGGTACACCTAGGAGCAGTGTACTCCAGGAGTGTAGATTCCATCTGGACAGACTTCACCTTCTAAAAGCAAAACTGAGCAGGACAGATGAGGGAATGGGAGGATAGATACTGTTCTCCTCCAAGATCAACTCAAAGTGCCTCCCCTGCTCTAACCACCAGTCCACACACCACTGCTGTTACTGGAGATGTGGCAGCTGATGACCTGAAGCTAGGTCAGCTGCAGTTCACTGTGCCAGCTAGACACCTGACTTTCAGTAGCTTTGGATACCTGAGCCTGTCAGTGACTTCAGTGGAAGGTGAAGCAGCTCAGGACCTCTTGAAATTATGCCCATTAGGAACTTGAGTGCAGTAATCAGTGTGTTTCATCAAGCAGCACCCTCAACTTTACCTTCTCCTATGTTTCCTCTTTTAAATACAGGGTTAGTGCTTCTCAGTCAATGGTTTCATTTTAAGGCATCTCTACATCTACCCCACCATCCTTCTATTTTTCTTTCCAGTAAGAAAGAAGAGACACTGCATGAACACTTTGTCCTCGAGACACATTAAACCAGTATCTTTCTCACTCATGACACTGCAGGGACTAAAATACTGTATTTTTCTTGGTTTATCAAAATTGGGATGGCCACTTTTGGTTATACCTATGTAAAAGAAAACTGGTGAACAAAGCTCAAGGAGGAGAAAGTTTCTCCAGTCTTGAGGATATTATCTTAAAATGTGAGGTCCCATCTCTTGCTCCAGTGAAATCTTTATGTCATTCCAGTGAATCTTC